>JACCIY010000266.1:0-51738 GCA_025506505.1 Flaveria sonorensis
GTGTATATTTAGTTTTGGGTGGCCTAAATGTTCAATTTCACAAATTAATGATTAACATGTTTATTTTGATATGTTTTTTAAACGAGCACCTATAATATGTCATCTGGATATTTTTTATAGTTTACAATAAATTTATCCATCTTGAATATATATACTTTTTAAAATTTTCATTAGCTTTTATAAAAATATTCTTACTACTTATGTTAATTCTCTTCATTTATCTGAGACTCCAACAACAATATCTAAATAAATTGGTTGATTTTTTTTACAGAACTCCGGATGGTTGAATAAAAATTATGTCATCTACAAAGATTTGTACAAGTATTATGTGACCCTTATGTGTTTTCAAGAACAGAGTGGTATTGAATTTACATTTTGGAATCCTGATGAAAGAAATAGACGTGCCATACCATGCCATTAAAGCTTGTTTATACATAAAGGGCTTGCTCTTATGGTAGACATGATTTAGAAAATATGAGCCTCCAATTAAGACGGATGGTTGCTCAACATACACTTCTTGAGAGATCCTTAAAAATACAGAATTCTCATTCATATGATAGACGATGAAAACATGTTCATCGTAGTCAATACCTCCTTGTTACGACATCCTTTTCCACCCACCAGTAATCACATTATATTGGAAATCTATTTTTTCGAAATCTTTATATTTGCTTACACAAAACATTACAGTTTGAGTTGAACAAGTATGAATATTTCAAATTTACGTTAGTAGTGCTCGTAAACCATCTTATTGTGTTTGTGATTTACAAAAATGGGTATTTAAAAATAAATTTACACATCATTCTCTACGCATAAAGATGAATAGTTTCTCATGATGATCAAGTAAATCATTGATTATATCTTGAAACACGGATCAAAATCATAAAACCCTAGTTATGTTTCTTCAATCATTTAACATAATACACATCAAACTATAAAATATAAAAGTCGAATCAAGTTTGCTTCCGAAGCTTATTTTGTAGTTTTCTTCCGAAGCTTATGCTTGCCAGCATAAATCTTCCGAAGCATAGAAATCTTCCAAAGCATAGAAATCTTCCGAAGCATAAAAATCTTCCGAAGCATTGATTCTTCCGAAGGTTCTTTAGTTTGGTTATTTTACAAGTTCAGGGACTAATTGTGACCATATCAATTAGTTCTGGTGTAATTGTGTTTTTCTTTGTATTGTTGTTAATTTCGGTTAGTTAGTTGTGAAACCGGGTATATAGTGTGATGCATTCTCATTTTGAGAAATTATTAGAAAGAATCAGAAATAATAATCAGTGCAATCGTTCTTCTCTGAAGTTTGAATTCTAACAAGTGGTATCAGAGTCAAGGAAGGAAGGCTCAATTCAGAGAAGGAAGTGATCTCATCGGGGTGCAGTGTTGGTCGTCTGATTGGTTCAGATCCGTAGTTCGAAGGGAATTCAATTGACGAAGAGAATGACGTCAATGAAGTTCGAACTGGAAAAATTCAATGGAAGAATGATTTCGGTCTGTGGAGGGTGAAGATGCGAGTGTTATTAGTGCATAACGGAGTAGTAGATGCACTAAGGGGGGAAGATCATCTGCCTGCACATTTGTCTGCAGGAAAAAAGAAAGAAATCATGGAAAAGGCTCACAGCAAAATCGTTTTGAGTCTGGGGGATCAAGTTCTGCGGGAGGTAACCAAGGAAACGACAGCGGCCAGAATTTGGTCTAAATTAGAGATGCTCTGCATGACCAAATCTCTGGCAAACCGTCTTTACTTGAAGAAACGGTTTGTAACATTTCAGGTGAGATCTGATAAAACAATCGAAGAGCATACATATGAATTCAATAAGTTGATCCTGGATCTTTAAAACATTGAAATTGAACTTGATGAGAGGATCAAGCCATCATATTCTTGGCCTCTTTGTCTGAGTCATATGAGCATTTTGTTGATACTCTCATGTATAGGAGAGAAACATTGACAATGGAAGATGTTTGGCTGCTCTAAATTCAAAAGAACTCCAGAAGAGAAAGACTGATCCTAAGGATGAAAAGGGTCAAGGGCTGGTAGTAAGAGGAAGGGCTGAGTAGAGAAATCAAAGACAGGGTAGCATCAAGATCCAAGTTCAAATTCAAGAGGAATTCAAGAGGGAATGCTTTAGTATGGATCAGAGAAACACCTGAAGAAGGAGTGCCCAGAGTGGAAGAGGAAGAAAGTTAGTAGGTCTAGCAATGACAAGTCACATAGTCATTTGTCTCAAGATGATTCATCTGAAAGCGATGATAGTGCTGATGTGTTAGCTGTTTCATCAGAAGGTAGATCTGATGATTGGGTGCTAGATTCTAGCTGTTCATTTCATATGTCACCTATAAAAGAGTTCTTTAATGAGCTGGAATTCCAAGATCTAGGAACTGTAAAGCTGGGGGATGAAAGACAATGCAAGATAGTTGGTATTGGCTCAGTAAGTTTCAAGATGAAGAATGGGATGCAGGTAGATCTTAAGGAAGTAAGGTACATTCCTAGCTTAAAGAGATGCTTGTTGTCTCTAGTACATTCAAAAGATCAGGGTATCATGTTAGTGTGTAATAAAGGGCTCCTTGTGGTGTTATCAGGCAGAGGATGGATAATAACATTAAACTTTTAGATGGGAAGCCTTAAATAAAGATGAAACCATTGCAGTTTCAGTTGAAGAAAAGTAGTAAGGCAGCTCTGTGCCATCAGAGGCTGGCACACAAAAGTGGCCAGGGGTGATTGAGTAGAGAAACAGCAGGTTCTTGGTAAACTCAATTGGTGTGATACTAACCTCTATGAAGACTGTATGATGGGGAAGCCAAAGAAAGTAAAGTTTAGTAGTGGCAAGCACTCTTCCAAAGGAATTTTGGAGTACGTACACTCAGATCTCTGGGGTCCTGTCATGACTGGGTCTTTGGTGGTGTCAGGTACTTCTTGTCTATCAAAGATGATTTCTCAAGGAAAGTATGGGTCTATGTATTAAAGCACCAGAGTGAAGCTTTTGGGAAATTTCAAGAGTGGAAGATGCAGGTGGAGGCTCAGACTGAGAAGAAGGTAAGAGGTTAAGGACAAGCATGGGTTGGAGTTTGCAACACATAATTCAATCAGTTTTGTAAGAGAGTTGGTATAGTTAGGATGTTAACTATGCCAGGCATGCCTCAGCAGATGGGTTAGCTGAGAGGGTGAATAGAATCCTGATTGACAAGGTGAGGTGTATGCTATCTAGTTCCGTGTTACTAAAAGAGTTTTGGGTGGAGGCTGCTGTGACTGCTGCTTATCTGGTAAACAGGTCACCATCATCAGCATTAGGTATGAGGACTCCTATGGAGGTTTGAACTGGTGTCAAACAGGACTATAATGACTTGAGGGTGTTTGGGTCTATGGCATATGTACATTTGAACCAAGGAAAATTAGAACTAGAGCTGTGAAATGTTTTCTTCTTGGGTACTCGAAAGGTGTTAAGGGGTACCGGTTATGGAAGATTAAAGGTGGCAGCATACGGGTTTTGGTGAGTAGAAATGTAGTGTTCAAGGAAGACCTGATGTACAAGGATGTTCTGTGTAGTGGTGGTAATGAGTCATTTACTAGTGAATCTGAACAAGGTGGAGTTCATGTTGAGGTGAAGCAGCCTGGGTTGGTTAATGATGATCAAGTGGAACTGAAGAAAGTAAGGTTCATAGTTCAGATCCTAGTCCTGGTGTGGCTAGAGATAGGCCCAGAAGGCATGTTATGGTTCTTTAAGAGTGGAGTAAGAAACTGATATCTTTGTTATGGTATTTTTGAGTGCTGAGACAGATAGTATATATGAACTATTGTCTTGTGAGGATGCAGTGCTTTAATTGAGAGGAAGAGGTGGAGCATAGCATTGGAATCAGACATAGACTCTCTACTTAAGAATAAGACTTGGGTGCTGGTGGATAAGCCTCAAGGTCAGGAACTAGCCTTGTGTAAGTAACTGTATAAGATCAAGGAAGGTGTCCTAGAGGGAGAAGGCTCTAGATATAAAGCCAAGTTTGTGGTGAAGAGACAGGAGGATAAGGTTTGTATCCTGAAGAAGTCATTGTATGGGCTTAAGCTATTGCTCAGACAGTGGTATCGAAGATTTAACGAGTTCATGATTACTTATGGGTTTCAAAGAAGTTCATATACTTTGATGTATGTGATGGTGTGTACTAGATCTGGTCTAGGAGATGCAGTGAGTTTGATCAGTTGATGTGGAGTTGATTAAGGTGAAGCTCACTGGATGATGCTAAATGGGTTCTGAGGACTTTGAATGGAACTGAAGAGTGTGGTATTCTTTTTGGACAACATGTGATGGGTAGTCAAGTTCTGGTTGAAGAATTTATGTATTCTGACTTTGTTAAGGATCAAGACAGAGGTGGATCAATCACAGGATGTGTGTTTGAGGTCCTTGGTGGTGTTCTTGAGTTGGGGATTCAACTTGATGATACTTATTGCTTGGATGCTTTGGGTATTGGTTAGAGTCTTGATTTGATTTTAAGGTGAAGATTATGAAATATAAAAGTCAAATCAAGTTTGCTTCTGAAGCTTATGTTTGTAGTTTTCTTCCAAAGCTTATGCCCGCCATCATAAATCTTCCGAAGCATAGAAATCTTCCGAACATTAATATCTTCTGAAGGTTTTTTTAGTTGGTTATGTTTACAAGTTCAGGGACTAATTGTGACCATATCAATTCGTTCTGGTGTAATTGTGTTTTTTTTTGTATTGTTGTTAATTTTGGATAGTTAGTTGTGAAACGGGTATATAGTATGATGTATTCTCATTCGAGAAATTATTAGAAAGAATCAGAAATAATAATCTGTGCAATCGTTCTTCTCTGAAGTTTAAATTCTAACAAAAACTATTAAATTTTACTTGTGTGATTGTAAATTTTTGATGAGGAGGATGATACTATGATCGAATGATTCGTTCCCGTTATGATCTCTAGAAAGGTCGATGGTTGATCATGAAAGAATAATTTATTGGTATGCTTTGTTCTTTTTCTTTCTCCTCTATTTATAACCTAAAAAGGAACTCTAATAATTATTATGGAGTATTTTTTATTAAACAACCTCTTGTACTTTAGGAACTAATTAAGTCATTTGATGAAACTTTAATTAAATGATCCGTAACTCAGATATCATAATGGGTTATTTCCAACAAATCAATTAGGTAAAATAACGAACTAGTTTAAAGTGTCGAAAAGAAAATGAAAGTTTGATGTATATAAGGACAGAAAAATATGAACGTAGTGCAAATTCATAAAGTAAGTATGACAAACATTGATGAAACATTCATATTTCTATAAACAAATCAAACGCTTCGGATATTCTACGACAAGAACAAGTGACATCATAGATCGACCTGCGTTCTTTTTTGATGATAACAGACTTTATTTAATACAAAGAAGATTAGATGGAACACAAAACACGTAGACAATTATTTGTCAAACTACACAAATGAAATACATACATCAAAAGAACTACAATCCAATAGACGGCATTTATTTATCGTACATGTAGAGATCTCGTCGCACCCGCAATGATCTTGCTGATATCGTATATGGATCCGTGTGTATTCACTCGTCACCCAATGTCTCTACGATCTTGATTTGGAAAAATCACCAATAAATGATTTATAGAAACAAAAGATCTCTATATAGGTGGAAAGAAAGAGGTTACCAGCGAGTGCGGGAAACGTGTGGCGGAAAAAAAGGGAAAGAGGAAGGGGGAAGAAGAAACCGACGAACGGCATATAACCTCCCTCCAGCTACAACAACTGCCTAGTTATTACGGCTGAGATTTAATTTCAGTCAAATCCAAAAGCTGAGATTGATTTAAATAGCAGTTACACTCACTGGAAATAATTGATTAAGAAATACATGTATTATTACCCGAGCTCACATCATTACTGTTCAAATAAGTATATTAAATAGTAGTTACACTCACTGTTGGGTTAATCTTAAATTTAGTTTTATTATTAGGTGTTTATTAATTAGTTAGGGTACAATCCCGTGTATTACACGGGTTGAATAAAAAATACTAAATAGTTATTAATGAAGAGTTACGAACTGTAAAACACTATTTGATATAAGATATAATTGAAATTACGTATGAGTAATTACTTTGATTAATTGATAAAATATTTTTATTATTTCTAAAACTTTCGTTTTAAAAAATTATTGCTTTTATAAAAATTTAAGTTTTTTATCAATATTTCGTTGTTTAAAGACTCCGGGTTTGTTGTGTAAGTTTATTTTATATAAAACTTTTATTTTATAAAAAGAATGATTTTAAAATAATTTCATTATTTAAAAAGTCTCGTTGTTTTAGAAAAAAATCATAGTTTAGAAAATTTTGTTTTTGAAAAAGTGTATATTTACTCAAAATACTTAGTTTTTATTTAATGAAAAATATCTTTTATATATTTATTAATTTAATAAGAACTTAGATTTATAATATAGAGAGAGAAAGATAAAGATTAGGAAATTAGTTATTTGATATTTTAAATGAAATGAATAATTTAGGCTGAAAAATAAATAGAAGAATGAATGTGAGAATGACATATGTCAAAAAGTATAAATATTATTAGGATAGATGTTTGTTTGTTTTAATTAGAAATTAAATTGAGGTAGTCAAGTAATTTGATCGGGTTATGTAGAAGAAAAAGAAACGTTGGAGAATGGCTTACAAGTAGGAGAACGTGAGTTTTTAATTGGGTATTTGTAGGCTATTTATAGCCTTTACTATGTTGAATAAAATAACACTTTTGTGAATATACATCTCCAATTCTCCTTCTGCAAAATTTACTTTTATATATACATATAACTTATGTGAGTGTGTATGGTTGAGAGTGTGGAGCTTGGGGCCTGTTGAAAGTATAATTATGTTAATCCATACATGAATATCTAAGTATAGTTAAAATTAGTGGGTCATTTATATAATTAGTCAAAAGTTATCTTAGTGTCTGATATGTATAATGATGTATGTATAAGGGTTTAGAGTGTCAAAACATAAAGTTGTAAACTACCGCATAGGGTATGTATATGTTCCAAGAGACTGTAATTACAAGTAACAATATTCATTTCATATCAATCATAAGTATTGTTTGTTCATATTCTCTCAAGTATCATATTCAAATTGTTCATATTCAAGAACAAACATCAAGAGCCTAACGATCCTAAAGAGCCAACAGGGCCTGAACCAACATTTGCATCTGTTACTCATGTAAGCAAGAAAAAATCAACTTACCAGAAGTTTACGTTTGGATTTCACGGAATCGAACCGGCGTCATGTAGGGTTTGAATTGTGAAGAAGAAGACATGAGTTTCAAATTGTATGTATTGAAGATTAAAAGGGTAAATGGTAATTTATTAAGAAAGAAGAAAATATGTAATTGATTTTGGTATGGTAGTAATGTAGGTACTTGCATGCATTCTTAATTTGGGGAAGATCGAATTAGTAGAAACAATCGTTATTCAATACAAGGAAGACCGGTTACATGAAACAAAAGGTACACACACAAGCAATAATAGTACGTAAGAAAGCAACAGAAGACATAAAGATCACACAAACACACAACATACATTGTTGATTATTTAAACGGAGGTCGACACCACAGACAATCCAGAGACCCCATTATGCATATATCATTCTGGCCATTAATGATAGATAGACGTAGATATCAGATCATCCTCAGTTCTTTACTTCTGAGGATTGGAAGTAGAAGTTGTAGGAGTTGATCCCAGAGTAAATTCCATCATCCTTGACGGTGGTAACCCATTCACCGTTTGTAAGAAGATCGCGTTGCGTGTAGGAGAAAGGCACATCGCATGCGCCCTTTGTACACATGAGCGTCACCTTCACTTTAGTTAACGGTGGCACCACAACAGCGTAACTAGATTCTCTCTTATGCTCTGTTGTTTTGGACCCTCCCCATTCATGTGTGTAGCCAAATTCAGTTGATAACTCGACCTTCCCCTCGGCAATAAGTGGAATAACATCGCAATCGAATTCTACCTTCACACCAACAGTCACAGACATACTGTTATTCCAACTAGTGGTCGTGGAATCAGATATTGAAAAAGTTGTGGTGATTGTGGAGTCTTTGGTCGGGCTATCATTTACGGCGAAAGCATGGTCAACCTCTAGGATTTTCTCCTGATAAATCCTGGAGTCTGAGAGCCGGTATCTCACATCTGAGATGACCCTTTTCAAGACGCGCTCTTCAACTATCAGCCTTGTCTCACTCGAGATATTAGGATAGTGCGCGTTTAAACAGTTTGTTTTTCCTTCGGTGGTGAGTCCACCGCAGAAGTAGTTGTTGCCCAGATTGCGAAGAGCAACGACATTGTCACTTATTTTCACAAATGTAAACAATGTGTCATCAGAGTAGTCGTCATCTTCGGCGTCAGCCCATATCCAGTTAGGGCTTCGCCTCCAGAACTTGCCAAAGTGGAGATCCTTAATACGATAGTTTCCATCAGCAGTGGGGAAGAGATCATGGGCCACTAGTGGATCTGCCACGCTTACTCCAGACTCGAACCGATGATAATTATAATATCCGTCAAGGACACGAGAGCAAAGGTAGTTGTCCCCGGATCTGAACGAGACGTGCGAGGGAAGTATCACCAGCGTTTCCCAATCAACCGTAACAAATTTACTATAGGACCATTGGTTAAGTTCCAACCCACCTTCCACATCTAGTGCGTACCAAGACTTATGGACGCATAAGAACTCGAAAGTTGATGAATTAGTTGAACCAGAAGCACGGAACAAGGTGCATTCGGGACTTTTGAGGTCTTCCTGTGGTTTGTCAGCAGACGCAACGATCAAAAGTCGCCCTTCGAACTCATGCGCAACCCAATACTTATTGTTGTAGCAAGATCTTATGTGCACTAGGGTATCATCCCCAGTTTGTGATACCTCAGTTGCAAACTTCACACGTGGACTCAAAATCTCGTGTTCGTCAAACTTCAGGAACCCTGATGGGAGATCTTTTGGTACGCTTAAGTAACCCTCACCGTGTCGCAACACGAAAAACCGTGGGAGCAAAGTCATGGGTATAGTACACAGTATGAGAGGGATGTGTGTTTTGCAAATGAGTTGGGTGAACTCTTTACCCTAAGGTTGGGTTTATATGGAAAAAGGTTTGGTCCCAAGTATGTGAAAGATAAGATGGCCTCATTTTGACAAAAATAAATTAATATGAGCGAAAATTTTAAAAGTAAATTTATAACCGGTCAAAGTTCTAACAAACATTGAATTTTCAAGTTATAATAAATAAATATGACATCCAAACTACTTAGTTAAAAAGTCAATCTTTATTTCTAAACAGTTTCTTTAACATAAGTTAGGTACGAGGCAGCTATGTGCACTCTTTTGTTTATTATATACACTTTTTAGTAGGGGTGAGCAAATAACATACTTCACCGAATTAACCGTATTAATCGAATCAAATAACCGAATCAAACAATTAACTGGCAGTTTGGTTAAGGCATAACCAATTAATGGCACATGATTACGGTTCGGTTTCGGTTTTAATGTACAAATTAACCGCACTGAATCGCATGCCATTAATGTAAAAAAACTTTAGAATACTACTCATGATTTCACTAGAATTTCATATGTTAATATTTTTTATTCACATTTATAAAAAATATATTTACATAGTAGGATTCCATTAGTATAGAAGATACCTCCAAAACAAGCAGAAGTAATGCAAGATGCACACACTCATTGTGTATGCACACCCCGACTTCGGTTTAGGTTTTGGTGGGGCCTTAAAAACAAATCGTATCGTGAACACCCTTATAAGTTGGTCCGAACCTGGCCTGACAAAATTTATTAGTTAAAATTTTGATTTAAAAGCATATGTTAAATATATTGGTTAAGTAATCGAAATTAACCAAAATTAAACATAACTGACAGTTAACTAAAGTGTGGTTAATTGAAGTACCGGGAGTGGTTTCGGTTATAAAAATTGTATTAACCACACTAGCGGTTTCGGTTTCCAAGATGGTTTAACCGCACCGTGCACCACCCTACTTGTTAGATTTAAAAGTGTTTTTATTTGAACCATTTCTTTAATTTAATTTAATAATTCATTTTTAATATATTTTAATTTTCTCTTATACGTTTTAAAATATAATATTTTTTAGTTTTCTAAACATACGACTGTGACGTCTTTATATATACGTAGCGGTATAAGTTTCGTTCGAAACCGATCCGAGTAAAATATAATATACTTTATATTTATATTTTTTTCACCATAAGGTGATGTTTTATAAATACTAACTATATATAACTCTTACACAATCATTTCTATGTACGTTACGATATACGTATTATTTAACACTAAGTCCGTGCAAAATGCAGCCAAAACCTATAGGTGAAATATAATATATTTTTATTATTTTCATGACAAGCTGATGACTTTTTAATTTCAAATATATTGTTGTGACATATTTATTTCTACCTACTTTTAGATATAACTTATTCAAAATCGAGCAACCGTAACTTTATAAAAAGCGTAGACGGCGTAGATTAGTTTTATTAATTAAATATTGTTCTTTTGTATCTATAGTATATACTATACCTTCAATTTTGGTAATCAAATAATAAAATGACAAAGTTGATTTGGGCTTTCAGGCTTTGTATAGCCAAAGCGAAGAGTTTGAAATCACGTTTGGTCTTCAAATTATTTGCCACTAACCCTTAATTTCTACCATTACAAGTGCTTTTTTCACTTTTAAGTGTTATGTCTTTTTGTTGGATTATTTTATTTTTGGACAATTACATATATACCCTTATAAACCTTGTCAATTGTATATTTACTCAAATCAAAACCAAAATGGCAATATATCCCCTTCATTAATCTATTTTATTGCATATTTACCCAACTTAAAACTAAAATTGTATATAAACACTTCTTTAATAAAAACAATATTAAATTAACTTATTTTGACATTTTGTTAATAATAAATTATAGGATAAACTGTTTTTGATTGTTTTTGTCATAATTTGTTATTTCTGTAACAAATTAAAAGTTGATATTTGTATTGTATTTTATTATTGTTACTCTAAAAATTTGATAAAAAAATAGACTCAACATAAACGAATAAAATTATTTAAAAAACACAAAAAGGAAAATAGTTTAAGAAACAACTAAAACTCATTAGCAAAAGATGATTAAATAACAGAAAAAAATTAAAAGAAATGTAAAAAGAAAAAAAAAACAAGCTCAAAACGGGTGAATATGAATTTAAAAAATTTAATTTTTTTTGTGAAGACAAAGGCAATATTATCAATCTATAATTTATTTTTAATAAAATAAATCAAAATAGGTAAATTTGAAATTTTTTTCATTAAGAAAGGGGATATATGCAATTTTGGTTGTGATTTGGATAAATATGCAATTAAAAATATTAAATGAGGGGATATATGCAATTTTAATTTTGAATTGGGTAAATATGCAATTAAGTTATTTTGCAATAGCAAATATGCAATTGTCCCTTTTATTTTTATATATTTTATTTTTTCTATTGTTTGAATCCTTATAAAACAAAGATTTTGTAACCTCTTGTAACAATTAAAATATAATTGTCTCTTAAATTCAGGATATATTATGCAACATGTTATTTTTTATCTATGAATCGATATACATTTTATCCAAGACTAAACCAAGTGAAATAAGGTATATATATTTACTTTTAAGCTCTTTTAAATTTTGAATTTACCTCTGCGTTATGCTTATTTTATATTTGGTATAGAATTTATTCAAACCGAGTTAGGTCAAATAAGGTACGTTTCTTACATTACGAATACCGCAGTACGACGTGCGTATTTTTGCTTATGTTTTGATATAAGTTTTATTTAAACAGTGTTGGCTCAAATCTTTATACTTGTTAAATACAATTTTTATATATGATTTCTTCACGTTAATTTTCTTTCTAGGGTGGTCTGAAGCGGAGAAAATACACTTGCGTGAGATTCTGTCCATTTTTTTAAAAAAGGTTTATTTTTGTTATTTTACAAATAAAAACTTGAACTATGTTTTGGTAAATTGATTTTGATCACGAGTCAATATTTTGGTGTTTAATTGATTTAAATGTTTGATTTTACTTCGTGATTATTGTGAAACAAGTTGACTTTGTTTATATTTTGATTCATAGGTTTATGGAGCTTAAAGGAATATAATTTGAGGCAAAAGAAGCAAAACATAAAAGTTGAAGGATTGAAGATGCAAATATCAAAAAATGGAAAAAAGAAGGTCAAGAAAGAGACCCGGCGTATGATACTCCAGGTTTGGCGTATCATACGCCGGGCGGCGTATTTGTGGGCGTATTTGACAAAAGGAATAGAAAGTTGGGAAACATATCGATTATTGATATTGCGGAATTGAAAACCCGGAAGTGATTGTGTTTTTATTATTTAAGTAAATTCGTTTCAAAATTTATTGCTTTATGCACATGTGCTTACTAATTCATTCAAACTTTTAATCTTGAATTCAAAGTTCGTGTCTTTAAGTTAATCGAGTCATGTTGATTAAACACTTTTCACAAATTCCCTGTGTAGACTACCTTACTTATCTTTACATAATAAAGATAGCTAAGACTGATATATTAATTTGTTTTTTATCGAGTCTTTACAATAAGATCAGATTTACATAATAATTTATGAAATCACACAAGTTATATTATTTATTAAGTAATTTATAATAATATACACACAAGGTTCTAACCATATTATGTAAGTTATTTAAAACTAGTTCTAGGTAATTCAAAAGTAATCCCAAACAATTCAAGGGTTTTAAAATCACACAAATTTTACAGAAGGTTCTAAACATATCACGCAAAAAGATAAGAAACCATTATGGAATAATGGAGACCTGTTTTCCGTGTGAATTTTTTTATTTTTTTCGCATTCTAAGATTTAACTTTCCCCTTATCTAATACAAATGCCCTTACGAGTGACAATCAGCAATATAATCTACAAAGTCATGCTCAATAAATAATCATATATACTCAACTTAAATTATTATTATTATTATTATTATTATTATTATTATTATTATTATTATTATTATTATTATTATTTATTGTTGTTGTTGTTGTTATTATTATTATTATTTATATTATTATTATTATTATTTGTAATATTTAAGTTTTCGGTTTTTCAATGGTATATTTATCATTACATGTGCGCTTGTACTCAGGCTTTTGACGTTTACTTTTGCAATGGAGTACTCTTATAGGTTTTAGCACATAGTCATAGTCACACTTATAAGGCATAGTACGAGTTTTATGACAGATTACTCGTTCTAATTTTGCGACAGAGTAACGCTTAATTTTACAATTAAGTATGCTTTAGGGTTTACGACGTAGTGATAACTGTTGCACGTGTTTTTTTTTACTTGTGTCCTGATATTCAGGATCATGACATTGTCAACCTGCTTTCAAGGTTATGCCATGCCCAGTTTTTTGTGTTTTTGTATTTCTTTAATTGTTTTAGGTTTGTAAGAGTGTAGACATTGTTGTGACCTGAGTTTCTTTATATGTTAGGGTTTACGTCGGAATGACCGCGGTTGTGACGTTTTTGGTGTCCGCGTTTTGATTTTTGATGAATGAAAAGGGTTATACATCAAATCACAAGGACTAAAACTTTGACTAATTTTATTATAAAAAAATTAGAAAGATGAATTAACATAACTAGAATTAAAAAGTACAACTGTCTCTCATGTAAAAAAACAGTGTTATAGGTTGTAAACTGATCAAACTATAAAGATGAAAATAATAATTCACACTATAATCAATTTCTTTTAGATTGTAGCTTATGATAATTACATAATTACACATAAAAATACATTATAATATTATAATACTAACATTATAGGTGTCTTAAAATCAATATAAACTATTAATTTGTTCCCCTTAGATGTTTTAGTAATATTATAAATAATATAATATTTATTATTTTTAATTTGTTATATATAATGAATTGCATCGCGTGACGCGACAGGTGTCACCGAGTTTCTTTTCGAACCATCCTTAACATTAATGATGATGACGAGCCACATCCTGGTCCTAGGTGGTGGGTTGGCCACACGTGAAACACCGCGTAAGTGTGGCCTAGACCACACTAGTGGGTCTTTGGCGTGGCTGTAACGAGCTCCTCTCGATTTTTGACCGTTCTACAAATAAAATAAAGTTAAAGTCAATGGGACGTGGAGAATGTGAAAATTATTTTCTGGGTGGATTTGAATGATGTGATGGGTGGATTGTGAAATATGGGAAGTATTACTACTATAATCAATTTCTCATAGGTTGTAGCTTATGATCATTATATAATTACACATAAAAAAACTAAGAATGTTGACCTTGAAAAATTTTATAGTTTTTTTCTTTGTTAAATGAAGTTGATCCCTTATATAATTAATTATTGGGCATGTGGGAGTTTTCCTTAGAACGAAAAGATATACTAAATGTTACCTTTAAACTACATCAATTCATGATCTCACTTTTAATAGGATTTAGTTATTGGTATTCTTTAATATTCTTAAACTCTTACCACTTTTACCCGTAGGCTATCAACATAAGTGACGGTAGGTGATGGTTCTTTAACATTACATAATTACGCATCTAAGAAATAAGTTTCTTGAAGGTTTTAAGTTTGGAAAGTGATAATCTTTATATTATCTTTTATATTATTAAATAAAGTTGACGTTAAAATATAATTTAAGTATTGGGTAGGTGGTTGTTCTTGAACATTATAAAATTACACATTGAAAAGACTAATAATAGTTGAGTCCTTTTTTAAGTTTTTAGGTTATTTTATTTACTTTTAACTAATTATGGCGATATCAGAGTGGCTTTATAACGGGTTTCAGAAGTCTTATATATTAGAGTATGTGTAGTAGAACGTCACTCCAACTCGATAGTAGCAAATTAAAGCTTTCTACACCAGTACGCCTAAATGAATTGGGGCACCACTCATCACCTAGCTATACCCTTAACGAGTGCCACTCCCCCACCTTAAAACAATTTTGACCACTAGGGATTCCTCACATCCCATTAATGGGGTTTTTTTTATTATTAAACATTACCTATATGTATGTACTAGCGAGAGAACCTGTAATTCGTGGCGGGTAATTTAATGATTTTCATCAAAATTTAAATAAAACATAGATAGAAAAAAAAAGAACTCTCAATTAAAACCTACCACTCACGTTGCGTAGCCTTTTTAATTTATTAAAAACATTTTTCAACGAAATCTTTATATAAGAAAAAGCAAATGTAACACATTTTGCGTAGCTTTTATTTTGTTAAAATCTAATTTATCCCGTCGGGGAACACCACCCCCAATCCCGTGGTGGATTTTTTCACTTGGACACTTATATTAATTGTTAAATTAATACAAATTAAATCTTTTTGATTTTATTTTTTTTCACTTAGGCCTTTATATTAATAGACTAAACACAAGTTAAACCATTTTGTTTGTTTGAAAATAAATTTCACACTAAAGTTATAAATTCAAACTTAACTCGTATGATTTTGTTATAATTATAATAATTACTATTTATGGATTTTTTTATTATTTGATATTATTTTAGGTTTTTTTTAAGATTAATAAAATATTTTAAATATATAAGTTTAAAAATACCATATTTCATCTTTTAATTTATTTATTATTTGATGTTATTTTAGTTTTTTTAATTAAGTAAAATATTTTAAATATATAAGTTTAGATTAGATTAAAATAATTTAGTTTTGGAAAAATTTGGGACGACACCATGTCTAGAGTTGGTTCATTTCAAGTGGTTTACAAACAATGCGCTTATTTCAAGTGCGATTCATGCCATTTGCTCTTAAACAACATTATTTTTAAATTAACATTTAAATTAAAATTTTCTTCTTAGTATTCACTTTAAAGTTTTAGGAAGAGATATAAACCGTATTTAAAAATACCAATCTCTTATTAAAAAGTGTTTTATAGCAAGTCTCTTTTTGTTTTCGATTAATTTAGGCTTTTTTATGTTGCTATCAGAATATTTTATACACTTCGCAATAAAAATCTAACATGTATGCTGTGTGGCATTTTTATTTTGTTAAAAGCATTTCTCATAGAAAACTATATATAAGAAAAAACAAAATGTAACACACGTTTTGTGTAACTTTTTTTGTTAAAATCAATTTTACCACATCCAGAAACACCGCCACCTAAACATGTGGACTGTGGAAGATTTTTTTCACCTTCGTCCTTATATTAATAGCTAACATATAAAATAAACCCTCTTGATTTTTTTTTACTTATGCATTTATATTAATAGGTAAAATACAAATTAAGCTCTATTGTTTGTTTTGAAAATTTGACCTTAAAATTATAGAATCAAACTTAATTCACATATATTTTTTTATAATTATAATTATAATTATAATTATTGATTAACTGATTGATTATTTTAAATACTATATTTCACCTCTTAATTTATTTACATTTATTGTTATTTTTGGTTTTTTTAATTAATTAAAATAAAAGGTTTACATGTTATAAATAAGTTAAATTAATAAAGTTTATATGCTAATAATAAGGGTAATATTAGAAGATATCATTTACATGCATTTATAAATTGTATAGGCATCTTAAAAATTTGTGAAATTATAATTAAAGACAAAAAGATGCTTTGTATAATAATATAAATAGAATTAAAAAGCATAGTTGTCTCTCATGTAAAAAGAAGGTGTTATTGGTAGTAAACTGATCAAACTGTAAAGATAGAAAATGATAATTGACTATAATCAATTTCTCATAGGCTGTAGCTTAGGATCATTACATAATCACACATAAAAAAAGTAAGAATGTTGACTTTGACAATTTTATAGTCTTTTTCTTTGTTAAGTAAAGTTCTTCCCGTAATATAATTAATTATTGGGCAGGTGGGAGTTTTCTGTAAAAGGACAACTCATACTCTTATTTACTTTTATACTGCATATATTCATAATCTGACTTTTAATAAGATTTAATTACTAGCATTCTTTAACTATTACCACTTTACCTGTAGGCTAACAACATAAGTGATGGTAGGCGGTGGTTCTTTAACATTACATATTTACATATTTACATATTTTAGAATTGAGTTTCTTGAAGGTTTTGAAGTTTGAAAAGTGATAACTTTATATTATCTTTTTGATTATTAAATAAGGTTGACGCTAAAATATAATTTAAGTATTGGGTAGGTGGTTGTTTTTGAAACAGTGGCGGAGTTAAACACTTCCAAAGGAGGGGTGAGGGTGAAATTAAATTTTTTTAACAGTTAAAAAGTTATTTAATATTAAATGGGTATTTGTTTAATTATTTAAATTGACAAAAACCAACCCAAGTTAAATAAGTTTTTTAAGTGTATATTTAAAAAATATTAACGTTGTCATTTTGATTTTTTAGCTATTTTTAGTTTTATTGTTTTGTTACTTTTTTGATTATTTTTTTAATGAAACATGTTTTAAATACACAAATAAAAATGTCTTTTCCAAAGAACAATTTTAAAAATCGATTGAAAACCAATGACTTTTTTTTATAAAAAAGAAAGATACTAAAAATAAATGTTAAAAAATGATTTTAAAAGAAAGGTTTAAAATAAGAAAGATTTTAAAAATCGTTCATGTTTAAACCATTCTTTTCAAATCGTTCTTTTTTAAAACCATTATTTTTAAAATTGGTTTTTAACCGATCTTTTAAAATCATTATTTTTTATACCATTCTTTTTAAAATCATTGTTGCATTATTTTTTTTATAAATGGAACTCTTTAAAAAATAAATATTAAAAAAAGACATTTTTGAAAAATAGAAGTTTAAAAAATGAATTTTGAAAATGAACAGTTATAAAAAATAAACTATTTTTATAAACAAAAGGTTTAATAAATGAACCTCTTTCTTTTTAAAATCTTTCTTTTATTAAAACAAATCGATCGTTTTTAAATCATTCTTTTTTAAATCCGTTGTTTTTAAATTGGGCTTTGGAAAATTCGTATTTATTTGTATTTTTAAAATATGTTGTATTAAAAAATAACAAAAAAGTAACGAAATAATAAAAATAAAATAACAAAAAAATTTGAAAAGATAATGCTAATATTTTTTAAATATACTATTAAAAACTTATTAAACTTGGGGTTGGTTTTTGTTAGTTTAAATAATTACATAGCCCTTTAATATTAAATAACTTTCTAACATTCAAAACAACACCTAAAGTAAAAATGACAAAAAACACTCTTGCACTTAACTAATAACATTAACATAGTTAGTGGTTAGGGGAAAAAAATGTTAGAAAAAAAAAGATTATAAAAAAAGAACAATTTAAGAAAAGAAGTTAAGAAATGAGTGATTCTGAAAAAAAAAATTATTGGACAAAAGTTTTAAACCTTAAATAAATTTTGAACAAATGAATGCGTTTAAACGAACAAACGACGTAAAAAGATGAACGGGTTTTGAAAAAAGAAATGTTTAAAAATTGTTTGGGAAACGAATTGATAAATTTTATAAAACGTACCTATTTTCATATTTAAACCGTATTTTTTTTAAAAATAATTATAAAAGTAAAGAAAAAACAAAAATACCATTAAAAATTTTAAAATAAAATAAGAGACTTCATTTGAAACAGCTAAAAAGAGACTTTTTTCCGCCGAGAAGCGCTGATATGACTCCTAGCTTTCTAACATTTGCCGAATTTCAGAACCCAATGGGCTTTCTTGTTTAGAATTTCTCACCAAGACGATTTAATTATCATTTTTGGGCCCGCTACGTTAGCCTTTATTTAGTTATTTATTTTTTAGTTTTTACTAATCATCACTTACAAGTCTACAATTACCAAGTCAGGCTTTATTTTTTACAAATTCAAATAAAGTCTCTTTTAAAGATTCCAAAATCTTTAAAGTTTTATTATTATTTTTCTAAACAAGGTCATCCGTATTATATCGAATAATCTTTCACGATTGATACATGTAGTACATTATATTTTCTAATAATTAAATACTGTATAGTAAATAAATTCAACAACTATAAATAAATTGACTTATAATAAGCAAGTTTTATGAGTGTTCTAATTAGATCATTAATATGTTTACTTGCTCCAATCAGATCATTAAAATTTTAAGAGTGTTTTAAATATATCACTTATATTTTTTTAATTTTTTAAAAATAATTCACACATTTTTTTAAATAATTTGTATTTATGAGTATAGTTGATTTTTAAGTATATTGATTTTTTAAAAATATTTTGTAATTTATGAATGGTTTAACTAAAATAATTCTGAAACTTTAGTGATCTGATTGGGACAAAAGAATTTATAAACGACCTGATTGATACAAAAAATTATGAGTGACATAATTAAAACAATTTTGAAACTCTATTATTATTTTACAAAATTATCCGTGTTTGATAACTCACCATTAATTAATATGAATACAATTATAAAGCAAGTTATGAAAACATACCTTTTATACGGGTATAAAGAAGTTATGAAAACATGCATTTTATACAATATTTCTTATTATTCTAATTTCTATAATTTTTATATGATCAAATTTTACAGGTATTTCATTTGCTCTTACCATTTTATTATCATTTTTTGTCGCTAATAGCGTGTGTTAGGTTCTTGTTAACTTATTCGTAATCATCATTCACTTGTGACATGTTAAAATCGTATTTGCTTTCATACATATCTTTAACCAACAATGATCATCTGCAGCATGTGTCGACTTTATATCGATTTCCTCAACACGCATTGATGTACTGGTATAAGATCTTCGACTATGGTCAACAACAAGTTTGGAAGCTAAGTTGTTTTGTGGAGTAGATTACCAATTTTTGCAAATACCTAAAAGTTAGGTGCAGAACACAAGTGTAAAGAAAATATCACGTATGCAATCAGCAGCTCCTATCGAACATTAACATGGTCTTTACATCGTTAAAACCAATAAGCAATCTAAAAGATATTTCTTAAATCATTAGTCTCCACTATTGAATTGGTCGAAACAATTGATTTGAACCACAAATACAAAAAAAATGAGTGAATAGACTAAAACAAATTCTTGAGGAACAAAACAATATCAAACTTGTAGTTTACTCTTTTTTTTCATAGACTACTTCAAATACTTACAATAACTTTGCAACTAATTATGTTAAGCACCACAAGTGTTGCTGTCACTTACTTGATCAGCTCTCGTTCTCATGGGACATGTTTTGGAGTAAATTTAAAACCCGGTGTTTTAGAAAGAAATTTTAAATATGTTAACCATATACAAAGTATGTTTTAACCCAACTTCATTTAAGGCCTAGCATTGAAAGGAGAAAAATCATAAATAAAGTGTTAGATATTATACGCTCAATTTAGTAAAAACATGTCAGCTCAAAACTTTCAAAGATACAACTAATTGATTAAAAAAATAGAGTGAAAGTTGAGTTTAATGGTAAAACCATTAGAGTTAAAGTGATAATGCACCCTTTAAGTTTGAAGTATTGAGCCCCGTGCATGATGGATTAGTGGGCTTTGGTTTTCTAACGAACTATAGGATAAAATCCTATCTTTTTCTTTATCCTTATTGGTCGGCGTTAAAACTGTAAACGAGTCGTACCAGACGGTTAGGCTAGGGTTAAAACTTGAGTTAAATGAGTCGGCTCGACTTGACTCGTTTCTTTTAACGAGCTGGACTGTCGAGCTAAAGATCAGATTGTAATAAGCTCGAGACAACTCCTTTATTTTTTAAAATTCTAAACTTTTTATATCTATATGATATTTTAGTAATTAATTGTTGAAACATATTACTAGTGTTTGCATTAGTGTATTGAGTTCCACATCGTATCACGCGGCCACCCTCTTGTACACATCACTACGCTTTATACATAAAGTAAGGTAAATTTGCATCAAAATATATTCAACTTGACACATATTAATGAACTAATTCTTTTTCATTAATATAAAAACAACCACTACTAAGAACATAATAACATCAAACTTGACACGTATTACGAACTAATTTTTTTTCACACACGCAATTAAGGGTGTTTAGTATCGAGTTCGCAAAAATCAAAATTTGATTAAAGTCTTTTTGAAAATCAATAATTCAAAATTTCATATTCGAATTCAATTTTATTAGAATTTAATATTAAATTCAAATCAAAATTTGAATATGTGATTTTTCATTTGTTTCAAAACTCGAAAATATTAATGATTTATTATTATATATACTTTATTTATTTATTCTTTTCTTTCTAAGTACAAGCCGAGCTTAACTTGATAATGGACTTTTAAGGAACCCTAAAATTCTCGTTTTCACATCATCTAACAACCGGATAAGATAAATTATAGTTTGCGCTCTACATGTAACCTCTAAAATAATATAATAGAAAACTAGTGGAAGTATAATTCGAACCTAAAACCTTTAATTAATGGAAATCACATCATGCTTCTCCTTTCAGGATCAGAAGGGGAAAAATATTATCTTGTTCTTTCCTAACATTTTGTAAAATTTCATGTAGACATCAAACATAAACCCTCAAAGTGAGTGACTATGTGCTAAATGTATCTATGTCCGAGATTGATCCTATGTTCGATCCAATATGTTATCTCAAACTCCTAATAAATGCTCAAGATTGCGAGTAAATTCTATAATATTGCATCTTTAAGAGCACATGAAACTTCAACAATTAAAGCATGTCTAAACAAAACAATCACTTTGAACCACAAATTTGAAGATAAGGAGTGAATATAGTAAAGCAACTTGCTATGAATATAACAATATCAACTTATAGTACTTCAGTCTTATTAAAAAAGACGACTTCAGATGCTTACAACGATTTCATACACTTACAGTGACTCTAGATTCTGACACAAGAATATTGTCAAATGTCAATTACTTGAGGTCTCTACATCATGCCACGTTTCTTGGAAGCATATTAAACCCGGATTCTTTATGGAGAAATTTTATAGTTGTAAAAATAAAGTATAAATCTTTAGCAATGTTGTTCTATCCCCTCGATATATTAACTAGTGAAAAAAAAAACTTTTTCTCTTACAATGTCAGTGTGTTTTTAATTTATTTTAAAACGTGACAAGACATTATTGTTTATCTCACCGAGTTATTAAATTATTTAAGACATCATTAAAACATATCACATGACCAATCAACAAATTTGTTTGTTATTTGGATTATATCTATTAGTGAGTGGTAAGTAGAAGCTTAATGTGTTTAAATCCTCTATAAAATCTATCAAAGCTTGAATATATAAACCACACACAGCTTCTCTCAAATATTAAGATGGTTTTCACATCTTTTAAACCATTAAACAATTAAAAGATATTTCTCAAAATAATTCGCCTCCACTACTAAATTGGTACAACCACAAATACAAAGAAACTGTGTGAATAGACTAAAATAAATTTGATGAACAAAACAGAATCAAAATTTGTAGTTTACTCCGTTTTGTTAATAGAAGGCTTCAAATACTTACAAAGACTTTACTTCTAACTATATTAAGTACCACAAGTGTTGTTGTCACTTACATGATCAGCTATTGTTCTCATGGCACATATCTTGGAGTCGATGTAAACCGAGGTGGTTTAGAAAGAAATTTTGAAACTGTAAATCGTATAGAATGTATGTTTAACCCAACTTCATTTCATGAGGCCAAGCATTGAAAGTTCAAAAACAAAATCTATACTTATTAATAAAACAACAACTTTAGTGCCACGTGACATTCTCTTAAGGCTCTATTTTTTTTAATTCCCGCCTAAATATGTATATGTTCTCAATGTTAGTCTAGATTCATTTAGAGACATTTGGGGAAATTTTAAAAATTTAACCCAAAATTAAAATGCATCTTGTTTTTAGAAATGAAATCAAACCCGATTATTCTTCTTTCTTCAAATATCATATACAAAAACTGCAGATCACTTTCAAATCCATAAAATGCTCGGTTTATATTATAATCATGACAAAATTACAGGATTTCTTCATCAAACCTCTTCAATTCGAAGAAATTCATGGGTATCTTTCTTTGAAAATGAAATCATACCCGATTTTGTAACACACAATTGAATAAATAAAATATCAAATAGTTTGTATATAATTTTAGAAAATATAAAACAATATTTTCATATAAATTATGATTAAATTAAATATGTAAATATTTCAAGTAAAACAACAATAATATCTTTTTAAACTTTCGTTGATGAAATTGTTTTTTAACTGTTTCTTAAAAAATAATTTTATTTTGTTTAAAAAATCATCCTTAAAAATCTTTAAAAAATAATATCTGTTTGGAACACTCACAATTTGTCTTTATAAACTCTGATGATAGTGCCTTCGACAGACTTCATCAACATTATCATTTTGGCTTTGGTTTCTTCAAGTTTTCTTCAAGAAAACGTATTTATTTTTTATTATATTTGAGCTTTCATCCTCTGTGATTGTGTTTTTGGATTGATATTATTTTTCTTTAATTTTTTTGATTTGAAGGTGATCTGATTAGACAATCCATTTTTGAAGAGGTATTACATGCTTCTGATTTTTAAACTTATTTATTTCTTTTTATGTATATTGCCATATTATTATTATTATGTTTGATTGAATTCTTTTGATATGTGCAAATTGTTTTGATGCATCTGTAGTTGGACAAATGATGGTGAATTTGTTTTGAAACTCTATCTTAGCTTTCTAGATAATCTATTCAATAAGTTTTGAAACTCTATATCTTGAAACAATTATAAGATGTTGTTTTGTTCATCATTTAATATTTGATTATGTGATATTAATCTTTAAAAGAATTGAATGAGTAGTATCATTTGTTTACTCTGCTTAGGGTTAAAACATTATCTTATATGTTTCCTAACATTTACTTTAAATTATTGTGGTTTTCTGTTATGTTTGTATCGTTTTACATTACTATGATGTAATATTTAGTTTAAATTATTGTGGTTTTTGGTTGTGTTTGTAGCATTTTACCTTACCATGAACATCAATGAAGCACATTCTTTGACTTTCCACTTAGTCATACATAATAGGGTGTTTTAGATGCTTACTTTATCAGAGTTGTATTATAATTGTTTAGTTATGTAAAAGTGTCAAGTTGTCGCGCCTTTAGCTATATATTACTTAAGATGGTTCAATCATATAAGCAAACTATTATTTTAGATGCTTACTTTATCTAAGTTGTACTGTAATTGTTTAATGATATACAACTTTTATTGTTACTTTATCTGTTATTTGATATTCTATCTGCAAGTTGAAAAAATCATAACATATATACCTGCAAGTTTAAACTTATTATAGACCTGTAAAGATTGTTTGATGTATACTACAACCTGCAACCTATTTATGTACCGATAAACATTGTATATCAATTTAAATATTTAATTACTCTGTTGTTTAATTGAATCAATACATTGTAATTTATAATAATTTTGTATCTAAATCCATCTGCTAATAATATTTTTATTATTTTAATTAACCCATCTGTTGACCATATACCTACAGGTTGACTATATGCTGGTCAATTTTAATTATGCATAAACATATATATATATATATATATATATATATATATATATATATATATATATATATATATATATATATATATAACATTAAGTACAACTGTATATACAATTCACACAACCTTTTGATGAGATATGTATGAAATATTATGAAGATTAACTAAAAAGTTAAATTTATACACTTTTTAACTCATTGTTTGTATCTGTATACTATGATGTAATATTTAGTTTAAATTATTATGGTTTTTTATTGTGTTTGTATTATTTTACCTTACTATGAACATCAATGAAGCACCTTCTTTGACTTTTCACTTACTCATATACAACAGGTTGTTTTAGATGCTTACTTTATCTGAGTAGTATTGTAATTGTTTAGTTATATGCAATTGTCAAGTTATCGTTCCTTTCGCTATATATAACTTTAGGTGGTTTAATTATATGCAAACTGTTGTTTTAAATGCTTACTTTATCCGAGCTGTATTGTAATTGTTTAATGATATACAACTTTCATTGCTACTTTTGTCTGTTGTTTGATATTCTACCTGCAAGTTGAAAAAAATCATAACATATATACCTATAAGTTCAAACTTATTATGTACCTGCAAAGATTGTTTAATGCGTATTGCGACTTGCAACCTGTTTATATACGAGCAAACATTGTATATCAATTTAGATCTTTAGTTACTTTATTGTTTAATAGAATTAATATATCTAAATCCATCTGCTAATATTTTCACAAAAGTCTATATACAAAGTATTATCAGCAACATTATAACTTACGAATCTTTTTAAACAACAACAATATTTTTGGATTGAACCCGTGTGTTACATGGGTCTTTAGCCTAGTTCTAAATATAACGTTAGATGTCATACGCTCACCTTAAGAAATCATGTCAGCCCTAAACATTCAAAGATACAAATAACTAATTAAAAAAATAGGTTGGGTCTAATGGCAAAACTATAAGAGTAAAATTGGTGATGCTCTTCTTGAGGTTAGAGTTAGAGCTCCATCTATCATGGATTAGTAACATTAGGAAGATCAATGCTTAGATCAACTGACATTTTGGTATATGGATGGATAGGGGGAAACATATTTGTGTGGATCTAATAGAAGTTTCCCCTCTTATGGATTGGGAAGTAGAATTTTCACACTAGGTCAGATTGCATTAAGAACTGCGTCATGCAAAGTGAACAGATGCGAGAAACGTGTCTTGACAACCAACACATGTAGGGCTGCAAACGAACCGAATGAACACGAACGGGGCCTTGTCTGTGTTCGTTGATTAAGAAAATAACTTGTTTATAAATTGTTCACAAACGCTTATCGAACGTGATTTCCTGTTCACGTTAGTTCGTTAAGGGAATTAATCTGTCATGAACTGTTCACGAATATAAGCGAAAACACATAAATATTCATGAACATTAATGAACACAAACGAAATTTTCTAAAACAAATAAATACGAACCATCATACATTGATTTTATAATTAAAATCACGAAGATTATGTAATATCCATAAAAAATAAATAAGTACTTCTGATAATTATCTCAAACATAACTTATTGGTCGGCGTTAAGACTGTAAACGAGTAGTATAGGCGAAACCAGGTTAGGCTAGGACTCGAACTTGAAGTAAAACAAGCCGGCTCATTATTTTAACTAGCTGAAATGTTGAGCTCAAGCTTGAATTATATAAAGCTTGAGACAACTCCATCATTTTTAAAAAATGTTAAAACTTTTATATCTTTCACACATATTGATTTATATAGATATAAAAAGTAAATTTGTTTAGTAAATTATATAAAATTTGCATTATTTTATTGATCCTGGGTATTTAAAAATCTAATTACAAACGATTAGATGACATACGATTAAAGATAGCAGCAAGATCAGAGCATTTTTTCTTATTTATACAATCCTTATAGCAACCGCTGGCATTTTATTACATTTAAGTAACTTTTATCCTCATACATGAAGACACATCGAACATGCACCAATTTTAGATCCATAAGCAGAAACTTGCATGTGCAATTGCATCCTGCTACCACTCTCCCAAACTGAAAATAGACATCACTTGTGAAGAATCTTGAAGAATTCAAGCAGGTATCATAAACTCAATTCGAAAGTGATAATCTTTATTCAAGCTTCAAAGCCCTTAAATAGACTTACAGACTCCAAACTGACTCAAACGTTCACCTCTCAACAAGGAGAAAGACCCGGACTAAAAACGAACAACTAAAGACTCGGTAAACAATAAACTAACCCAACATGGGCTGGACTGACCCAACAAGCAGAGGCTAACCAAACGCCCACTTATTAACATACTAAATAAACCCAACAAATTCCTCCCCTTAAACAAGAAAGCATCAAGCATCTTGTTTAATTTCCTGAACTCCAATCTGACTTCTGATCCAAGCATAAGAATCCAATTTCAAAGGCTTTGTCATACCGTCTGCTAGCTGTTCTTCTGTTCCACAGAATTCAAGCACCACAACTCCCCGATTAACCAGATCTCTAAGATAATGAAATCGCACATCTATGTGTTTAGTTCTCCTATGCATTACCGGGTTCTTCGATAGCTTAATTGTTGAACTATTGTCACATAAGATGCTGATCGTTCCCATCGGTTTTTCTTCAAAATCTTCGAGCAGGCCCTTCAGCCAAACACAATGACAGGCACATCCTGTTGCTGCAACATATTCTGCTTCCGTAGATGACAAAGTCACCACGTCTTGTTTCCTAGAACACCAACAAATAGCTGTACCATTGAACAAGCAAACATAACCGGAAGTACACCGACGATCTTCCAAATCCCTCGCATAGTCACTGTCCGTATAGACTTGAAGCTTTGTACTTGGATACCTTTGATAAAGCAAACCAAAATTATAGGTTCCTCTTATATACCTTAAAACACGCTTTGCAGCCTCCATATGTTCTTCTCTTGGGTTGGACATGAATCTTGAAATTAAGCTCACCACATACATGATATCCGGACGTGTTACTGTTAAATACATCAAGCTTCCCACGAGTCTCTTATACATGGTGGCATCAACCTCCTCCCCGACTCCTGATTTTGTTAACATAGCTCCTGGAACAATCGGATTTTTGACCGCATTAGCATCCCACATTCTAAACCGTTTGAGCACCTCCTGTGCATATTTTCTTTGACAAAGAGAAATACCAATTGAACTTTGTTGCACCTCAACTCCAAGGAAATACTTCATTTCTCCCAGATCAGTCATCTCGAACTCCCGCTGCATTGACCTTTTAAAACTTTCACACAACATTTTGTCATTTCCTGCGTATATTAAGTCATCCACATACAAACTCACCAAAAGAATTTTATTCCATACCCTTTTAATGAATAAGGTATGATCGTAACTACTCTTCTTAAACCCCTCCTTTGCAAAATATTTCTCTATTCGATTAAACCAAGCTCTCGGGGCTTGTTTTAAACCATATAAGGCTTTATTCAGCCGATAGACTTTGGTTTCCTCCCCTGTTTTAACAAACCCTTGAGGCTGAAATACATACACTGTTTCTTTCAGTTCACCATGAAGAAAGGCGCTCTTAACATCGAGTTGAGATACGGTCCACTTTCTTTCAGCCGCCACTGCCAACATAGTTCGTATTGTATCCCACCGCGCTACCGGAGCAAAAACTTCGGTGTAGTCGATTCCTTTCTTTTGGGCATATCCTTTTACCACGAGCCGAGCTTTATATTTATCTACTTCTCCTTTTTCATTTAATTTTGTCTTGAACACCCATTTAACTCCTATTGGCTTGACTCCAGTAGGTGCTTCTACCAATTCCCAAGTATTGTTTTGTTCAATCGATGCAATTTCACTTTTCATTGCTTCAATCCATTTTCTTTCCTTACAAGCTTCTTCATAGGTCAAAGGATCATCAAGAGAGCTGTACAATGCAAAGCCAACTTCATCTTCTAATAGATTTGAATAGTAATCATTCATCCAAGCTGGAGGTTTTCTATTACGGGTGGAAGGTTCACCAATAACAGTTTGTGAAGGCTGCTCGTTGGACTGATTTTCAGCCGTTTCAGAGGAAAGACCTGCATTATTACTCTCAGCTGATGAATTTAAATTTGTACCTGTACCTTCTGTTTCAGTTTGCGCATCCAGAGGACTTGTTTGTTCTGAACTTGTTTCAGTTTCTTCAACTGCTTCATCGCCTGTTGTTTTTCTTCCTCATCTTCAATAACAAGCTCCTCTCCTTTGTCTACCCATTCCCATTTTCTTTCTTCATCAAATACCACGTCTCGACTGATTACTACTCGTTTGGCTACTGGATCATATAGGCGGTAGGCTTTGGACTCTTGACTAACCTCAAGGAAAATGCACTTATGACTCCGGGCGTCAAGCTTGGTTCTCAACTGTGCAGGTACGTGCACGTGACCTACACAGCCAAAAATCTTAAAGTGCTCCACGGTTGGCTTTGAACCTGCCCATAATTCTTCTGGGACCTTGTCGTCCAAACTTCTACTAATACATCGGTTTACCACATGACACGCCCATCTAGCAGCTTCTGACCAAAAATACTTAGGCATTGATTTTTCAGCTAAAAGACACCGAACCATGTTCATGATAGTCCGGTTGCGTCGCTCGGCCACTCCATTTTGTTGTGGAGTGTAGGCTGCTGTTAACTGTCTTTTAATTCCCGTGACTCACAAAATGCCTTAAATGGAAGCGAATTGAACTCCCCTCCCCTATCACTTCTAAGGCACTTGATTTCGTTCCAGTTTCATTTCTACTAAATTCTTGAAACTTTTGAATAAATCAAATGTTTCTCCCTTATGGGAAAGAAAATATACCCAGTTTTTTCGCGAAAAATCATCAATAAAAACGAGTATATATCGCTTACCGCTTTGAGAGGCAGGGCTGATTGGCCCATATAAATCGGTATGAATCAATTGTAACGGTCAGTGGCACGCCAGGCACTCTTCTTCGGTATGGCCACCCTTTGTTGTTTTCCAATCGCACACGTCTCACACACTTTGTACCTTTCAATATCTGTAGGTAAGCCCTTCACCATCTTCTTGTATTGCATCGTTCTTATTGCCTTGTGGTTTACATGCCGAATCTCCTATGCCAAATCTGATCTTGTTTATCTTCACCTACTTGAAAGCATTTAGTTGTTGAAGGCTGACTCATTTCGCTAAACACAGGAAACATTTTATTTTTTGACATCTTAGAAGTGATAATCAGCCCCCTTGTAGGATGGAATACTTCACATTTTCCTCCTTGAATGATGAAAGTAAATGCTTTGTCTTGCAATTGACCTACACTAATGAGATTGGATGTTAATAACGGCACATAATACACATTAGAGATAATCTGAGTGATTCCTTCTATGTTGAGACGAACGTCACCCTTGCCCTTCACCTCTAGCCTTACATCGTTTCCAAGTCGAACCGTGTGTTTGAAGCTTTCATCTATGTGAACAAACCATTCTTTCATCCCGGACATGTGATTGGAACACGCCGAATCAAGAAACCATATATGTTCTCCTTTTATTTTCCCGGGTTCCACTGATGCCATCAGCAGCAAGCTTTCTTCTTCATATCGTTCAATGTCAACCGAGGCCATCAGGAGCAGTTCTTCATTCTCCTCATATTCTGTATAGTTGACTGTTTTATCCCCGACTGGACATTCGTATTGAAAATGTCCCTTTTGATGGCATCTGTAACATTCAACCAGTGTTTTATCAAACTGAGATCGACCACGACCTCGTCCTCTACCCCTGCCAAAGCCTCCTCTTCCTCGACCTCTGCCTCGTCCAGTGCTTGATTCCTTTTCCACTTTTAGTACTTGTTCTTCAACAGTCACTCTCCCCATCAATTTTGTTCGTGAACCAGCAACGAGCTTTGAAGCTCATCAACTGTTAAGTCATCAGTATCTCGGGATTCTTCGATGGAGCATACTACAAAGTTAAAGCTCATCGTCAGCGATCGAAGGATTTCTCAATATCTTTACATCCGGCATTTCTTCTTCGCAATTCCTCATATTGTTTGCCACCACCATCACACGATTGAAGTACTCTGTCACGCTTTCCCTTCCTTCATTTCTAGGGTTTCGAAATCACGCCTGAGCCGCTGCAATTGGGCTCTCTTGACCCTAGCATTACCATGATACTTCAATTTCATGGCATCCCAAATTGCTTTTGCCGAATCCTTCCGAGTAATTGTCTTGATTATTTGTTTATCAATCGATCGAAACAAATAATTTCTTGCCTTCAGATCCTTCAGCCTCATCACATCCGTATTGGTTCTTTGGGTGGGAGTCAACTGTTCACCTGCGGCAGGTTCTTGGAACCCTCTTTCAATTACCACCCAATATTCCTTTGATCGGAGTAAGGTTTCCATGACCAAGCTCCAATGGTCATAGTCTCCATCAAACAAGGAACGTTGGTTTTGTGTGACTCTTCTTCTGCCATTAGAACCGCTGCTCTCACCGAACTATTACCCAAGTTAGGCTCTGAAACCACTTGAAGAATCTTGAAGAATTCAAGCAGGTATCATAAACTCAATTCGAAAGTGATAATCTTTATTCAAGCTTCAAAGCCCTTAAATAGACTTACAGACTCCAAACTGACTCAAACGTTCACCTCTCAACAAGGAGAAAGACCCGGACTAAAAACGAACAACTAAAGACTCGGTAAACAATAAACTAACCCAACATGGGCTGGACTGACCCAACAAGCAGAGGCTAACCAAACGCCCACTTATTAACATACTAAATAAACCCAACAACTTGCATGTGCTAACCCTAAGATTCTAAACAAATATGCTAGAGTAAAGTGTTGTGATGCTAGCTTGCTTCAAATAGCATGAACTTAAATTCTGACTATCTATTTATATTTCATTAATCTAACATAAAATTCGCAATAAAGGCAACCAACTCAATAATCATACAGATAAAGTAATCAAAATTCAGACTCGTACATCATATATTAGCAATATAAGCTGAACCGTACTGCTACTTGGCATGTTGGCTGAATCATAATGTCACCACGGTCTGATAATAGAAACCTAGAAGTCAAAAATCAGTGATGGTGGTGATAAATGATAATTAAACATTTGCAAGTGCAATGCATACAACGAGCTGAGTGTTGCCAATATCCATTGTCAACATGGAGCGAAAGATTAAGTAATAAGTACCGCCCATTTTGGAGGATCTAAGATTTCTGCCATGTCAATATACCTAATTTGGAAAAATTTTAACATACTAAAATCATAATGCAACAGAAGTTGTCTAAACTTGAATCAGACTACACCATAAAACCTAATTTAGGAATGGATTAAACATCAAAACTTAATTCACAACAAACAACTGATTCAAAGATGATTTTTTGCTTACTCGTTTCTACCATATTATCTAGCACCCGGATAACCTTCAGCGCATTTGTCGGTCATCACTAATCCAACAGTTTGCATCAAATGACTGAGGGGTAAAGTTCTCTAATGATTTGAGTTCAAGGCCCTTTATAAGCAAAATAAATAAGCAACAGAGACGTTAGAGATCGAAACTTTAAATCCAGTAAGGCTCTTTTATGCATTTCAACATGAAATGATTATATTTGGAAAGAAAATGAATTTTTAACAATAATTAGTATTGTCTTCTCAATTATGTGTCCAAAGTCTGCATATTGAAAAGTAATAGCTAATAGATGTTGCTTTAGTATATCATACCTCAGCAAACATGGCACTGTTACTCATAAATTGTTCTTGGTATACTTTATATTATGATGTTATTGGCTGTATTTGTGTAACAGCAAGATAAAAATGACAATTACAATAAAGTTATAAAAAAGATGCAAAACCTAGACAAGTTCTACACAGAACTCTGTGAGCAGTGGGACCTCGATGGCAATAATTAACATCCACAAAACATCAAAGTTCAGTTTCATGTTGCAAATGCCTAATTTAAGACACATATACAGAAGAAATCAACAAAATAGTAGCACTTTTTTAAATAAGATTAATAAAATATGAATTTATAACCTTGTAAAGAAGATCACTCTACTGTTTCTTCTTAATTGAACATAATTTGTATTGAAATATGATTTGTAGCCCAAATCAATCGATTAAGATAGAACTGAACAATAACATCGGTTTGAAGAAGAGAGTAAAAATGTTGTTGACTTAAAATCTAAAAGTTCATGGCACATAATTGAAATTAACACAAATGTTAGTGAAGTTACAGAAACTTACCCTTGATTTCACCATCTTCTTCAAAGCTCCCTGATTTCAAGAAATTTGTGAAGCTTAAATCTGTAAAATTAGAGTATCGCGATCGTATAACCGATGGAATATACATGTTCATATCTCCTCCTGGATTTGAAATGATCGTTTTGAATAGAACACAATACCCATCAGGAACCCAATATCTGAATCAATGATGAAATCATTTGAGATCTAAGATTAGCAAATCATCAGCTGTTCCTGCAAAATGGGAATTATATTTGACAAACAATCACATTTTAATATGTTAAATCAACAGTGAATTCATCAATGATTTCATCCGTATAAAACAGACCCAAAACAAATCGTCTTAAAAAAGTTCAACTGAAAATAATCAAAATTTTCTAATTGAGTACCTGATTTTAAGAAACTAAATCAAAACCTAGATGAATCTACTGTCTTCCATCAAGTTCTCCACTGCAACCTCACCATAACAAGTTCTCCATCCAACTTCATAGCAATTAGACATGCTTATCAAAGGCTTCTGTTGGAATTGGATCTCGATCACAATCTGAAACAATCATTTCCGGTTGAACCTCCGATCCCGATTAACTGGTTAAACCGGCGGCCATTGTGAACCGGTTGAACGGTCTTATGGTCGGAACCGGCCGTTGTTAAAATCTTTCATTATACATTATAACAAACATATTTTGTGCTTCGATCATACGTGCCTTCAGTTCCCTTAATAAGTAACAACATACCTAGCTGATCTTATATTTATTTTTTTAAAATAGTCATATGAGTTATTTCAACGAATCATTACATGTTAGTTGTATCCTTCTCTGGTAGTAATTTCGTATATTTGGTCATATTCTTATTTCTAAGTTTAAATTTTTAATTGTTTAAATTATTATTCATGTTTAGTATAACTAGTTTTTAAATGCATATTTGCTTATTAATAATTAGTTAAAATCATTCAATTAATCAGGTTAGAACCCGATTAAAGTTCATTATTAAGAGTCGTCAGTAGTGTTCACGAATTTGATATCCAGATACATCTAAATTTAATATATCACGACCGATACATTTGCTGTTTGTGTGAAGTCGAGTTGATAATTTTCTTTTTTTTTAAATTTATTTTTGAAAAATATTTTCTTAATTAAAATCAAAATAACACCTTCTGGGTGATTTTAATAACGACCCAAATCGTGGATCTAGCCACTTTTATTTGATTTCACTTTCTAGTTTAGTTTTATTTTATTTGCTTGCTAACAACACAACTTTAAAACCAATAAACAATTTAAAATATATTTCTTAAATCACCAGTCTCCACAATTATATATTATACTATCAGCGGTGAGTAACCGCCGATAGAACTCATTACAGCCGTCGGATCAAGTTGAAATCAAATCTTGTTTGTTAAATTCGACGGTTACAACAGTTCCGGAGTGGTTTTTAGCAGTTTTACACCATATGCGGAGAAGTTTCAAGCGGTTACATGTATCCCCATTTTTCATCCCCACGTCGCTGGAAAAACCTCCACTTACTAACTCCATCCATCATCCATATTCCAAACGATGTTGCAACCTCTGATATCCTTCAATGGTAATTCATCAATGAATCAACATCAATAGAGTTTAGGGAACAGTTAGTAGGACAGAAGCCCTATTATTAAATCTCAAATTTGAACTCAGATCAGGGAAGTGAGTTCAACTTTCGATGATGCAATTCTCTCCTCGGTCCCAATTAAAGAAAGATCCACCAACATCGAACACCCATACGGCTAATGTCATATTCTTGCTTGGAAGAAGACTACTCAAGGATTATCAGACGAATTCTCACTCGAGTTACCCATTTGAGCATGGTTTGATCCTCGTAGAGTCAAAAATCTCCCTTCTTTCTCTCCCATCACGCAACTGAACAGAATAGCCATGGGTTTGGTTTGGGTTTGGGAAGACTAACCTACATCGAGAGTGGACATGACTATTTTTCAAGGACCTACTTCGCTTTCTTCATCACCGGCTTGGCAGGTATGAGTCGTTTCTTACACAAAATCCTTAACTTGAAGATCAGATAGCGTAGGGTAGTACCAAAATTAGGCTTTGGGTTTCCGAACAACATGATGGCCTTTGATTTTAAGACCCTCATCCGGTTGATGTTTTCTATTTCCTTACATTTTGCTTGTGATAATCATATTTGAATCTAATTCTGAACTTACGTTCTCGGCCGCTTCATTTTATTTGGTTGCAGTTGAATCAGACTAATTAAAAGTTGATGTTTGGGGTTTTTTTTACAGTTCATCAATGGTGAACTGCTACCATAGGAGATAAAGAACATAAATTCATAATCGCTCTAGATGTTCGATTGTTTTCTGTGGTTTTATATCTATTCAATTGATTTCTATCTGAAATATACACATAAAGGTAGAGAAAAGTGTTTTAGGTACATCAAAATCATCTGTTGAAAGCATAAGGATTTCATCATCGAAAATGATGTGAATGAACTTGGTGAACACACACATGTCATATATGATACATTCTAATCATAATTTCATATTTAATTATTTTTTTCTTTTTGTTATTTTGTACATTGTATTTTTGTTTCACCATATTTATGTTCATGTTCTTCAGACTCGTCTGTAATGCTCTGTATAATAGGTGGTGATACTGAACGCAAGTATCTTCCACAACTGGTCAAGTTCATGGTTTCAAATCCTCTTTCTGTTAATAAAAAGGTATCACATTTTGTCATTAATATTGTTGGGTGTTTAAATTTGTGCTCTGATCATCTCGCATTAGTAACCAAGATCATAAACTCTGTGCTCTGATCATCTCGTATTAATAACCAAGATCATATAAGTAGCTATTATATGACATGGATTAACAAAGTGAATTTATGATATTGAAAGTGATTATTTGATATTAAACAATTAAAACGATACAACTGTAATAAAACATGGTGCATGAAGCATTTTTTTGGATGTAATGTAGTTTGAAGTTGTACTAATGCTTATTATAATAAATAGAATACAACTAAGAACATACAAGTAGTTTTACTCAACTATAATCAGCTTTGTTGCAGCTAGCATCAAACTGATTATTGTGACTCGATGTATGAATAATAAGATAATCACTTTCAAACTCATGTGGATTCAAACACCCTTTTAATTATGCCTAAACTTCGTATATATGGCTTTGTTAAGTTGTTTACAAGGCAACATGCATGCCCTTATTCAGTTTATATTTTATGATCATATATACAGTTACACACATATGATCATTTATGTTCTTTCTTTTGCATATCCGTGTTGTTGAATAATTAAGCCTTCAAGAGATAATTTTAAGTTCTTCGAAGGGAGACTGCGATACTGAAACGTGATGTAGCCATTTAACACTAACGTCAAAAAGAATGTGATAATAAGATCCGTAAAAGTGCAGCAGCTAAAGTAATTATCATCTCAATATCAAGGACACATGAGGACAGTTGAGGTCTACCCTTTATTGCTTTCATTCATAGAATTAGACCATATTTTGATCTACCTCATAAATTTAAATTTAGTTGCTTGATGGTTTTTGCAGCTGAATAACTTTACATTGACAATGCATCTACAACAAGGTCAGGAAAACTACTACATTCCTGGACAGTTCCATCCTAATCTTCTAGCAAAGAGGTAAACGACACTTCATTATTGGCATGGTGGCTATTATTTTTGTAATAAATAGTATTAGTTTGAATAAATATACATTTCTAAATTAATTATGAGTAGATTATATTCTGTTATATTTTCTAAACACCGACTAATTCATGTTTAGTAAATTGAAGTAGTATAAGATCTCGATTTTGTACATGTGGGTGACTTTCGGTACATTTCTTCTAAAAAACCCATTGCATTTTTAGCCAACATTTTCATTTTTACATGAAGTAAATGAGCTGAAATTACCAACATCTATACAATTACATGTTGACATTTTTAGAGAAACGGTATTTGTGAACTTCAGCTTTAAAAACATTGATTAAAGAATTATTCTTATTTATTTTGTATTAATAGAAGCCAATTTTGCAGGTCTGAGTAATAAAATGTGACATAGAATGCCATCTTTGAGACATGTACCTATCATGTGAAAGATGATTAAATTAGACAAGTCAAAAAAAGGAGAGACTTACTAACTTCTTAAAACATTCAAGCATATCATGAGAGCTCTACCTTTTTAACCATTTTCCCACCTTATTTTGCAGTGTGCTTATATTGGTATCTTGATCCAAGCTGCATGATTGTTCTTTGAACATTTAAACCACAAGCCAACAATTGAAATCTACTATTCCAATGTACGTACAAAGCTTTGAAGAACAAGATGAATTATTTCCATTACATCAACGTTAAACTAGAAGCAGAGTTCAAGGTAATACCTTAAAGGAAAAAGCCATACAACTTTTTTGCCACCTATATCTACAAGTTTTTGTCTAATCCAAGCTGCATGATTGTTATCTTAATTTCAAGCTGTATGATTGTTTGGCCCATTTTTGCCACCTGCATCTACAAGTTTTTGTCTAACCCATACAATATTATTCAAAGCACTTGCAAGGTCATGATTCTTGGTTAAATTCAACACTTATAATATTGATCAAGGATTGCTGGCTTTTTATCTTTTTTATTTTTGTTCTTATGCAGCTGTGCTCCATATATACCTTACTAACATCCATGACATGGCCTTCGGTTGTGGACATCAAGTATTGTTATTTGTTCATATTTTATTTCAAATAAATCTTCATTTCATTGCATTTGCTGTTAAGTTGTTTTTAGTGTTTTGCGTGCAAACATGTTACGAGTGTGTAGAAATGCTAGAGTTATGTCCGATTTAACGGAGTGGAGATACTTTTATTGATTGATGGTTTTCACAGAATTTGATTTTAAGATTGTGTTTTGTTGTATGATAAGTTTATGAACAATAGATGTATGGGCAATTTTATGTCATATTTGAGTTGTTTTATAATTTTTTTAGGCCAAATTATATCATAAGTTCTCATTCTCGGTTTGTCCAGATTTATTTTTTCACAATGTATATATATGGCATTTATGGCTTCATATGTCACTACAAGAAATCACCCTGTCGCGACCAGATTTATGGCGACGACAAGTTGTTGTCGCTATAGGTCACCTATAGCGACGACATGTCGTCGCCAAAGAGGTAGTTTGACTTTTGACTTTTCTTCCACTATGGCGACAAGTCGTCATAGGTCCTTTTTTTTCTTTTTGATTTATTTAAAATAATGCTAAACTGATTAAAATAATGTGTGACCTTATGGCGAAGACATGTCGTCGACATAGGTCCTTTTTTTTTCTTTTTGATTTATTTAAAATAATGCTAGAATGATTAAATAATGTGTGACCCCTATGGCGACGACATGTCGTTGCTATAGGTAAAAACATATTTTTTTCTTTTTTTTCCCGAAATAAGTTGGAGGGAAATAGTCCCGCCATATGAAAACTCTATGGCGACGACATATCGTCGCTATAGAGTTTTATGATTTTCTTAAATATTATAATAATTAATAATTATAATAAGTATTAATTATAAATATTATTATTATTATAATAATTATTAATTTTAATTATTAATTTTAATTATTATTAATAATTATAATTAATAATAATAATAATAATAATAATAATAATAATAATAATTATAATTAATATTTATAATTATATTATATTTATAATATGTTAATTAAAATTATTAATTAAATTATTATTATAATTATAATTAATAATCATAATAATAATAACAATAATAATAATAATAACAATACTATAATAACCATTCAACACCTGATCAATACTATTAATTCTCGTAAGTCTTTTGAGTTACTAGTAGATTAGCAGCTCTCTGATATGTAGTCTAGACTTGGGCATAAAAACCGGGTTCGGACCCGACCCGGAACCGGGTACGGGTACGACCCGGTATATGCATACCCGGTTGGACCCGAAAAAAAACCGTAGGGTTGGAACCGGGTATGATTTTCTAGAATTTTTAGAACCCGACCCGAACCCGACCCGACCGACCCGGAACCGGTTGAACCCGGGTTGTACCCGGTTTCGACCGTTTTTTTTTTTTTAAAAAAGTGGCCGTTTTTTAACGGCTATATAGCCGTTGGGATCGATTTGTGACCGTTTTTTTGTCACTTTTAGGCTTATAAGTTAGTATAATAGGTGTGGGTTGATATGGTTTAGTACCCAAGTCTCAAACGCAAAAACATACGCAAAAAACGCAAAAAATACTCTCGTTTACTCTCGCTTTACACGTTCACTCTCTCGTTTTACACTTTCACTCTCTTCAATCTTGATATGGCTCACTCACAATCTTCCGTTGGTCAAGGTTCGTCCAACGCTCCAACCGTCGTTCGTGTTCTTGCACACAATCGTAACATTGATGTTTGGTGCAATTGGGATATGGTTGAGTTGAGTGACGGGTCTGTAAAGGCTCGTTGCAAGTTTTGTGGAGCTTTGCTTGCTAAAGATTCTAACACGACTTTAAACAAACACATTAGCAAGAAGTTTTGTAAGTCGTTGAAAAGTAATCCGGATTCGCAACAAACACAATTGGGTGGAGACGGTGGAATCTTTAATTACGATGTTAATACGGTTCGAGATCGAATGGCGAAGTTCGTGATTCAAGAAGCTTTGCCTTTTAGTCACTTCGACAATCCTCGGTTGACCAACTTAATTCGAGAGACGCTTCAACCTCGTTACACTCACGTAAGTCGTACTACACTTAGACGTTATTGTTTAAAATTATGGAAACAAGCAAAAAATGATTTAATTGTATTATTTGAAAATTTAAATACCGGTGTAAACTTAACTAGTGACGTTTGGTCGGCTCCACACGGTTTACCCGAATCGTACCTTTGCGTCACCGCTCATTGGGTGGATCCCAATTCATGGCAATTGATGAAACGTACGATTGCATTTGATCTTTTTCCGCATCCACACACCGGAGAATTTTTGTTTTACTTTTTAGATAATGTAATAAGTACTTTTAAATTAGAAAATAAACTTTTTTCAATTGCATTTGATAACGCCTCTAACAACACAACCGCGGTTGAAAAATTAAAATTAAAATATCTTCCGATTGCAAACGGTGATTTTTTCCATACTCGTTGTGTTGCACATATTATTAATTTAGTAGTGCAAGACGGACTATCCGGGCAATATGTTAATAACTTTATTACATCTTTTCGATTTATGTTACATGACGTTTTTAAAAAAAGTAGAAGAAGATATCAAGATTATAAACAACTTTGTAAGGATACGCACTCTAGATTTTTAGGTCCTAATTGGGATGTACCTACTCGGTGGAATTCGACTTGTCACATGTTTGAATGTGCTTTAAAACAAAAGGGCACTTTGAAAGCTTTTCATAATAGTCTTTCGGATAATGGTGAAGCCGACCCATTTCCGGATGCGGGTTGGGAGAATCTTCAACGTCTATCCGAGTTTCTTGAGGTTTTTAAAAACTCAACAACAAAATTATCGGGAGTTTATTATTCCACTAGTTATTCGGTGCTTCAAGAACTATATTTTATGTCTTTGAATTTTAAAAATTTTCAAAATAAAAATAATATGTTTAATCAAATGATAGAACCAATGAAAGAAAAGTTTAAAAAATATTTTAAGGACTTACCACCCGTTTTTACATGTGCCGCCGCTTTAAATCCGTTTCTAAATGTTGCGGGGGTTGAATGTTTGATAGATGAGATAAATGACAATTTGGATATGCATGACGAAAACCCTGATTTTTCAAACGAGGCAAAAGAAAATTTTAATCATAGTTTGAAAACAATTTATAATTTTTATTTAAATAGATATGGGCCTAACGTAAACATAACCATGCCAAGCGGATCAACCTCAAGTGCTAGTACCTCGCTTAAAGACCCTGTTCGGGATGTGACGGCTAAACGTCAAAGGGGTAACACCCCAACAAGTGAGCTCGGTAGATATAGTGGAACGGATTTTATTTCCACTATGACTACCGAAGATTATCGTGCATTCGATATTTTGGCTTGGTGGAAAGGAAAAGAATCTCAATTTCCGATTCTTTCTGCTATGGCCCGTGATTTACTAAGCGTCCAAGCTTCTACGGTAGCTTCGGAATCTGCTTTTTTCTCTTAGTGGCAGGGTAATATCATTACGAAGAACAAGACTAACTCCGGAAGCAGTGGAGATGTGCATTTGTTTAAAGGATCACTTAGACGCAACGGATCGTATACAAGACCAAACAAGCCTCGAAGACGAGATTACACTCGAAGCTAAAGTACATGATGAAGAGGTAGAAGACGGAGTATCTTCTGGCATATCCGATGAAGAATTAGCATTTGATCAAGCATCTCGTAGTAGATAAAATTAGACGATATTGTTATTTTTAAGTTGTTTTAATATTATATGTCTTTCATGTTCTTTTTAAATTTCTTTGTCATTCAAATGTTTTATATAAAAGTATTTAATATTTGTATATTATAAGTGTAACATTTTCTGCTCAAGATTTGTATATATTTATATATTAAGTTGTTTAAATTTTTGTCATTCAAGTGAACCCGGTTAGGAAAAGAAAAATAAAAAGAAAAAAAGGAAAGAAAATATAAGAAAAAAAAAACATACGACCCGGTGTTCGACACACACACAAGAAAAGAAAAAAAGAAAAAAAAAAAAGGCAAAAACCCGGTTGAACCCGGGTTTCATACCCGACCGAACCCGACCCGACCCTACCCGGGTATACCGGGTAGGGTTTGTATCTCGCTGAACCCGACCCGGGTTCGTACCCGGGTTCACCAATACCTGGGTACAAAAAACCCGGTTGGGCCCAAACCCGGTTTTGTACCCGGGCCCGGGTCCGGCCCAAACCCGTTTTGTGCAACTCTAATGTAGTCTAGCAATGCTAGACCTGTTGCAGACACTCTATTGAAGGCAGTTTCAGGATCTAAAGGCCATATTGCACATCACCTCTTAAGCTCACTTGCTGAGTTGGCATAATTCCCTGGTAGCATGGTAATTTATGGAAATGATGCTTATTAATTTACGGGAAATTATGCTTGTTAATAGTAGATTAAGTTCATTTATACTTAGTTATTGTCAATGAGTGTCAAATAAGTTCGGTTATGATAATTAGGGTGGATTGCATACGTCAAATGCTAACTATGATCCAATTATGATCATTGGTAATTTAAGTTTGTTTATAATAATTAAAACAACAACAATAATAATAATAATAGTAATAATAATAATAATAATAATAATAATAATAAATAAAACAGTAATAATAATAAATAATAATATAATAATATAATAATAATAATAATAATAATAAATAAATAAATAATAATAACATTATAATAATTATAATAAAAGACTAATAATAATAAATAATAATAATATAATAATATCTTTAATAATAAAAAACAATAATAATAATAATAATATAATAATATAATAATAATAATAATAATAATAATATAATAATAATAATAATAAAATAAATAAATAATAATACCATCATAATAATAATTATAATAAAACACTAATAATAATAAATAATAATAATATAATAATATCTTTAATAATAAAAAACAATAATATAATATTAATAATAATAATAATAAATAAATAAATAAATAATAACCATCATAATAATAATTATAATAATATAATAATAATAATAAATAAGTAAACAATAATAATAATACACCCTATGGCGACGACATGTCGTCGCCATAGGGTTTTAGATCCGCGGGTATGCCCCCGCCCAATTATTTGCAAAAAAAAAAAAAATTTAAAAAGACCCTATGGCGACGACATGTCGCCATAGGGTTCAGACGCATTCGAGCCTTACAAAACCGATCTGCTTCGTCTCTTTCACCCAAAACACCCAATTTTCTTCTCTAAAACGTCCAGGCGACCCACAAGCTGCAATCCTTCAAGTTGAACCCGTCCACCACCATAATCGCACCTCCTTTTTGTCTCGTTACCCTCCTACCCCAAGATTGAAGCTAGCCACCACCATAATCGGTTCTTTTGCAGTCCACGGAGGCGACCACAGCCGCTCAATCAGCCACCAACACCAAGATTAGCAGTCCACATAACGTTTTTGGGTTCTAGCCATCATCATTGTTAAACTTTTAAGGTTTGATTATATATTTTTTAAGATTTGCTTTGAATTTTGTTGGTTGTTAGATGAATGTTTAATGTTTGGTTGTTTGGGTAGAATTAAGTTGTAGGTTGTTAGATTTGGTTGAATGATGTTGTTGGTTGTTAGATTTATAAGATAATGTTTGGTTGTTTTGGTAGAATATAGTTGTATGTTGTTAGATTTATATGATAAAAAGTAAATTAGATTGTTTTGGTTGAATGATAATGTTTGGTTGAATGATTTTGTTGGTTGTTAGATTTATAAGATAATAATGTTTGGTTGTTTGGGTAGAATGTAGTTGTAGGTTGTTAGATTTATATGTTAAAAACTATAATTGGATTGTTTTGGTTGAATGATAATGTTTGGTTGAATGATGTTGTTGGTTGTTAGATTTATAAGAATAATAATATGGTTGTTTGGGTAGAATGTAGTTGTAGGTTGTTAGATTTATATGTTAAAAACTATAATTGGATTGTTTTGGTTGAATGATAATGTTTGGTTGAATGATGTTGTTGGTTGTTAGATTTATAAGAATAATAATAATATGGTGTTTTGGTAGAATGTAGTTGTAGGTTGTTAGATTTATATGTTAAAAAGTATAATTGGATTGTTTTGATTGAATGATAATGTTTGGTTGAATGATGTTGTTGGTTGTTAGATTTATAAGAATAATAATAATATGGTGTTTTGGTAGAATGTAGTTGTAGGTTGTTAGATTTATATGTTAAAAAGTATAATTGGATTGTTTTGGTTGAATGATAATGTTTGGTTGAATGATGTTGTTGGTTAGATTTATAAGATAATGTTTGATTGTTTTGGTTGAATGATAATATGTTAATGTTTATGTATGTGTATGAAACAGTTATGACAATTGATAAAAGTTGGATTAAAATAAAAAATCGGACGTCTCCGGTTTTCTTAGAAGGTCTTAAGAACTTTATGGAGTATGTTAAGAAATTTGTCGACAGTGATGGCAAAACAAAATGCCCGTGTAGAGATTGTGTCAATGCTTTTTGACAGGATTTAAAAACTATTAATGCTCACATACATGATCGTGGCTTTGCTCAACATTATACGAAATGGGTTTATCACGGTGAGGTCTCTAGTTCTTCTGATGCTGCAAAACAATTTGCTACAATAACACGTGCTCATCCAGTAAGTAATACATCAAATAATGAGATGTTTGATGCAATCGAAGATGTTATCGCAGAGAATGAAGAAAACATAGATGAGGATGGAAATAGTTTGGACTCAGAATTTGATGAACTCTATAATGAGATCAACACTGAGTTATACCCCGGTTGTAATTGGATGTCTTCTTTAAACTTTCTAGCCAAACTGATGCATATTAAAGTAATCAACAAGTGGACAAATAGTTCGTTTGATCAACTTTTAGAGTTTTTAAAGGTTGCATTCCCAAAAGAAAATCACATTCCATCCTCACACTATGAAGCGAAGAAGAAGTTGAAAAAGATTGGGTTAGGATATGAATCCATCCATGCTTGCATAAATGATTGTGCTTTGTTTTGGAAAGAGAATGAAGAATTGCAAAATTGTCCGGTTTGTAAGGAGAGTAGATGGGTTGATAAAAACACAAAAGGAAAAAAAATACCACAAAAAGTATTGCGGTACTTTCCATTAACTCCTCGGCTTAAACGAAGGTATAGTTCCAGGTTCACAGCAAAAGATATGATTTGGCATCACACTGGACGCTCAACAGATGGTATTATGCGTCATCCGGTAGATGGGAAGGCATGGCAAGAATTTGATAAAAGACATTTTGAATTTGCCAAAGAGCCTAGGAATGTCCGCTTGGGTCTGGCTGCAGATGGCTTTAATCCATTTGGTAACATGAGTCAAGCTTACAGTATGTGGCCAGTGGTGTTGACAACGTATAACACACCACCGTGGCTATGTATGAAAGAGTCTTCTTTCATGTTAACTCTGCTAATTCCCGGTCCTAAATCACCTGGAAAAGACATAGATGTTTTTCTAAGGCCTCTGGTAGATGAGTTGAAGCAGTTGTGGAATGATGGAGTACAAATAAGAGATGCCTCGACAGAAACTATATTCACGATGCGTGCGGCATTATTATGGACCATTAATGATTATCCTGCTCGTAGCAGCTTGTCTGGATGGAGTGGCCAAGGTTATCTTGAATGTGCGACATGTAACATGGACACACCTTCGTGCCGTGTAACTAATAAGATATCATTTACCGGTCGCAGAAGATTCTTACCTAGAAGTAATAAATGGAGAGAAAGTTTGTTGTTTAACGGTCAGATGGAGTTAAGAAAGCATCCAAAAGCATTAACTAATTCAAAAATATTAGAACAACTTAACCGCATTCCCGATCGTTTTCCGGGTAAACATCCTAACCACGGTGGCGTGAAAAGAAAACGTGATGAGTCAGAGTTGAATTGGACAAAAAAGAGTATATTCTTTGAGCTGGATTATTGGTCATCTCTTGATTTAAAACACAATCTTGATGTTATGCATATCGATGAATGAAAAATCAAAAGACACACACAAAGCAAGAGAAGATTTAAAAAATTTGGGAATACGATCAGATTTATGGCTAAGTGTGAAAAACAACAAGGTCATACAGCCACAAGCTTCTTACTCTTTCAAACCTAGTGATCGATCTAAATTTTGTCAGTTCATTAAAAGAGTGAGACTACCTGATGGTTTTGGATCAAACATTAAAAATAAGGTGATTCTTAATAACTCAAATATCATCGGGTTAAAGTCTCATGATTGTCACATTCTTATGCAACGTTTACTACCAATTGGGGTTCGTGTAGGTTTACCTGATAATGTTTCAACAACAATTATTAACCTTTGCACATTATTTAAAAAGATTTATGCACGATCGCTAGATGTTGATGACATGTATAAAGCACAGAAAGAAGCGGTTAATATTTTATGCAATTTGGAACTAATATATCCTCCAGCATTTTTTGATATTATGGTTCATCTAATTCTACACTTACCTGAAGAAGCTATTCTTGGAGGGCCTGTATATATGAGATGGATGTATCCTTTTGAAAGATACATGAAAAAGCTGAAAGCTTATGTTCGAAACAAAGCCAAGCCTGAAGGATCAATAGCAGAGGGTTATGTTGCAGATGAAGCATTAACATTTTGCTCTATGTATCTGGAGGGTATTCAAACCAAATTTAACCGTCCTGATAGGAATGAAGATCCTGGCATTCCAAAGAGGAATTTCTCTGTCTTTTCATCACAGTGTCGACCAATGTCAAAGAAGAAAATCATTTCCCTCAGTGAAAATTCTAAAAAATCATTTCAATGGTTTGTGCTGAACAACTGTGAAGAACTTAAAGTCTACATATCGTAAGTTTTTAAGTTTAAATTATTCTTATTAGTTTCATTTTAGCTAAAATAATGATAAATTAATATAAATATTATATTTCACATACAGTGAATTTGAACTTGAATTCCCTGGAAGCGATGTAAAAAATGAATTTTCTTCATGGCTTAATAATAAGTTCAATACGTCTCCTTACAAAGAACTCAAGGCATTGGCTCATGGCCCCGTGTGCACATATTCTTACACAGCTTGTATTGTCAATGGTGTTAGATTTGTGGTACACAGCCGTGATATCAGACGCACTACACAAAATAGCGGTGTTGTTACAGTAGGAGAAGATGGTACACGATTTTATGGTCAATTAGAAGACATCTACGAGTTGAAGTATATAAATGGCTACAGCGTTGTACTATTTCGTTGTAAATGGTTTGACACGTCACGGAAGGGGTCCGTAATTAAAAAGAATAACATTGTTGTTATCGATGTTAGTCGTGAATGGTTTGGTGACCAGCCTTGCATTTTAGCAACACAAGCTCAACAAGTGTTTTATCTTGAAGATCCTTCTAAATCCACTGGCAATTGGAGGGTTGTGGAAGATGTTCACCATCGAAACTTTGGGATCATCCAAGTATTAGTGTTGCTAATGAGATAGATGTATTGCACGACAGTCAATCATCTGATTATAACTTGGTTGTCGATAGCAATTTTGAAGTTGGTGAATCAAGTGCACGAGTTATAAATGATGAGAGAGATGCGCATGATAATTGTGAATTAGTCGTAGACTTAAGTTGGTTGCCTGTTGCTCCGCTTGTTCAAGATGAAGATTTTATTAATGATGATGAAGAAGATGAAGATGCATATCTCTCAGATGAGGAAGAATTTATTAATGATGATGAAGAAGATGAAGATCCATTAGATATTAATGATAGTAAGGACGAGAGCGATGATGATCTTGTAGATGAAGATGAATATCTTTATAGTGATAATTCAGATTGATTGTATGTATTAAGAACACTTTATTCTTTTTCTTATTAAAATGTCACATGAATATCTTTATAGTGATAACACAAATTGATTATTGCAGGTTATGTCTTCGTACGTAGCAGGATCACACGGGGGTGACGGTGGGGGTCGGGACCCCCACGGACATGGATATACTCTTCCTTCTACTTGCCAATCATGTAAGTTAATGTTTTAAATATATATCTTTTAATTGAATATATTTTAAATGTTGCTAACTTTTTAATTTTTTATATATAAAGATATCTAAACTTATATGAGAAATGGGCTGCAAACAACAGCCAACCACTTCCTGTGCAATTTGATCATACAGGAAAACAATATAAAGCTGTTGGAGAAAACAGTCAATTATTTGTCCGAGCTTTATCCAATCATGTTTCCACTGCTCCTTTTCATTATCCCACTTGGGATAAAGTTCCTGATACGTTCAAGATATCCTTGTTCAATTTTCTAGAGGCGAGTATTTATGTAGTGTTTTATTTGTAATTTGATAATCATAACTTTTATATGTTTCTAATTATTTTATTTTGCAGGAATATTTTGATCTGGAAGCTCATCGTTGCTCAGACCACTGGCAAGGTATACAACTTGGAATACATATGGATTGCCAACGAGCTTTCAGAGACAGGAGATATGACATGAAACAACATTTTTTAAATCAAGGAGGCTATGATAACATTGAGCAGGCTATCAATAATCCACCTGAAGGGCAAAGTCAAGAGTCTTGGGAGCAGGTGGTTGAGTTGTTCTCAAGTGAACAACATAAACGTCTTTCTCAAAAAGGCGTAACGAATAGAGCTAAACAGCTCTATCCAAGTCTGCATGGTAGTCAATCATATGCTCAAAGACGATATATTCAGGTAAGAAAACATATATTATACATCCTATGTATTATTAATTCTTTACAAATATTATGAATATTGTTTTTAATGTTTTTAGGAGCAACAAACTGGGACCCCAAGTCACATCGAAACGTGGAGGAGGGCGCATTACAGTGAAGGTTCAGGATGGGTGAACCAGAGGGCAGAAGAAGATTGGGTAAGTTTTATATGTTAAGTATGCTATTATCATGTGTTCATATGTTTATAATATATCGTGTTTGGTGAATTTGACCCAATATGATCTATATGCTATCCATATTTGAGAATTGTTGGTTTTGATGAGTTGTTAGTTTATATATTGAAACTTAGGAATTTTATGTTAGTTGTGCTTATAAATTTAAACTTAGGAATTTTATGATAATTGAGAATTTTATGGTATTGTGCTTATGATTAAACAACATGGTTTGTATTCATTTTATAATAGTGATGCTGTCAAAATTTCATAAAAATCCTAATACCATTTCATTTTAATTCTTTATAATTGCAGGCAAGAATTGAAAATCAATACGCCCAAATGCAAATGGAGGCGGGTGAGTCGCCCGTTAATGAGATGCAATGTTTAGAGTTGGCATTAGGACAAAGACGTGGTCATACGAGAGGTGTTGGACGAAAAGTAAAAAATCTCTCTCGTTATGAGCCATCAAGCGGGTCATCATCACATCGGGATGAAGAAATGGAAGAACTAAAGCGCCAAATGCAAGAAATGCAAGAAAGAATGAATCAATTTGAAAGACAAAAGCATCATCCCGATAACGATGGAGATGATGAAAAACGACAATTAAATAGTTTGTTTGTTTGGTTTGTAAAACTTAAAATATATTAGTTTGGTATGTAATTAACTAAAATTAGTTGATTTTCATTTAGATATTTGATACGTTAGTTTGAATTTCTGTGAATTTGATTTGGGATTTTGTTTGGTTTTTAGGTAAAAAAAACTGGAAAAAAACAGAATTTTAAAAATTTAATTTTTAACCAGATACCATATGGCGACGACATGTCGTCGCCATAGGATAAATTAAATAATTAATTAATAATTTTTATTAAACAATTATTAATTAATTTAATATTAAATAAAAATAATTGCTTACCTATGGCGACGACATGTCGTCGCCATAGGGTGCATTTTTTTATTAATTTTGAATTAAAAATATTTATTGCGACGAGTTTGTCGCGACAACATGTCGTCGCGACAGGCTTCTATGGCGCTACGTCTATCGCGACGACCAATTTTTGAGCTATTGCGACAAGGTTTGACTACTCACCCTATGGCGACGACATGTCGTCGCCATAGGCTATAGCGACGACAAATATAACCTATGGCGACGACTTTTGTCGTCGCGATAGAGCTGTTTTCTTGTAGTGTGTTTATATTTCCAAATGATGTTTTTTGGACATTGCACTATATGAAGATTTTTTTTCATGTCTTTTTGCACACTTAGTTATTTTACTCTTTAAGTTAAATGAGTTGTTTTTGATCTTAAACTATACTATTTTTTGTTTAGAATGTAAAAAATAATTATGTCATGACAATATTATACCTGACCACCGGACGCGTATAAATTAGTTGAATTGGTCGTAACAATTGATTTTGAACCACAAATACAACGAAAGTGTGTGAATAGACCAAAAGAAATGACTTATGAACAAAAGAAAATCAAAACATACACGTTCACTTAATAAAATACTTCAAATAGTAACTATTTTACAACCACTATCATTTGGTTGAGTGATAATGTCATGACCTTTTTATAAAAAGTTATGAGTTTGAGTTCTGTCAGTAGCAAAATGTTGTTGGTGGGCCGGGTTATCACAGTTGACCTTCGGGTGGTGGGTTTTCTCCGGAATTAGTGTTTGGTGGGCTTGGGCTACCAGCGCAGTCTGTTTTCGTGGACGTATAGGGTGTCTTTTCGTCATTAAAGTAACCCGGGTAACCGGACCTTGTTAGTTCGCCGTTATGAAAAAAAGTAACTACTTTACTTTTACTATTCCAATAATCAGTCTTCCACCTTTAGTCAAGCCCACAAGTGTTGTCACTTATATCTGGGACAATTCTTGAAGTCGGTGTAAACCCGAATTTTTTTGAGGTCTAGCATTTAAAGAGGAAAAAACAACCATAAATATAATGTTAGATGTTATATGCTCGTTTTAATAAAAATAGGTTTGCCTTAAACATAAAGATGACCTAGATAAGATACAAATAACTAATAAAAAAGTTCGGATCATGATAACAGCTCGAGCCAACTCTTATATTTAAAAAAAAATTAAACTTCTTATATCTTTTACAAACATTAATTTATATAAAAATAAAAGGTAATATTATGCTATATGCATTACAAATGATGTCTAGAGTACTAAACAATGATTGGTTGTGTTTTCTACCTTTCAGCCCTTGTTATAGTTTACCGCTTTTAAAACTTTACATAATGCAAAATAATATTATAAAATAATAATATTAAAATGTGGACTTTAGTTTAGACATCTTTTTTTTATATATTTTATTATACTATCATGCTTTATAACTTGTTCTCAAATTTGAATACGAATCGGTTCTTTGAATTTAAATCGAATTCAAAACGAATTCAATTCCAGATTCAAAAAATCATAATTCGAATACTTCAATTCGATTAATTCAAGAATTCGAAAATCGATATGTTGAACACCCTTACATGCAATCAGAGTGGACTTATTAAGGGACGTGGTCACTTGAACACATAGTTTCTTTTCTTCTTTTATCGGTACAAGTGAGGTTTATTGATTTTTTTCTCGATCAAATGTCACTTGATCGAAACTTGTTAAAAGCATTTATTTATTTATTTATTCGTTTCTTTCTAAGTACAAGCCGAGCTAACTTGATAGGGACTTTTAAGGAACCCTAAAACTCTCATTTTCCACATCATCTAACAACCGGATAAGATAATTTATAGTTTGCGATCAACATGTAACCTCTAAAATAATATTAATAGAAAATCAGTGGAAGTATAATTTGAACCTAATGCCTCTAATTAATGGAAATCACATCATGCTTCTCCTTTCGTATCACAAAGTATATATATTATATTGTTATTTCCTAACATGTTGTAAAATTTCATGTAGACATCAAACATAAACCCTCAAAGTGAGTGACTATATGCTAATTGTATCTATGTCCGAGATTGATCCTATTTGCATCCAATTATGTTTCTCTAACTCCTAATATGCTCAAGATTGCGAGTAAATTCTATAATATTGCATCTTTAAGAGCACATGAAACTTCAACGATTAAGCATGTCTAAACAAAACATCACTTTGAACCACAATTTTTGAAGATAAGGAGTGAATATAGTAAAGCAACTTGCTATGAATATAACATATCAACTTGTGGTACTCCAGTCTTATTAAAAAAACGACTTCAGATACTTACAACTACTTCATGCACTTACAATGACCCCAGATTCTGACACAAAAGTATTGTCAAATGTCAATTACTTGAGGTCTCTACCTCATGTCACGTTTCTTGGAAGCATATTAAACCCGGATTCTTTATGGAGAAATCTATAGTTGTAAAAATAAGTATAAATCTTCAGCAATGTTGTTCTATCCCCTCGATACATTAACTAGTGAAAAAAAAA
>JACCIY010000959.1:0-45545 GCA_025506505.1 Flaveria sonorensis
GTTCAAGGGGTCAAATTCAGTACTCTCAGTTTGTATGTACAAATTTACTAGCGAATTTGGATTCCTTAATATTACATGTTCCCCCGGTATGTTCAACACATTCTCAACTGTGAATTGGGACCACAGTTGAAGGGAACAGGTAATGTTCTTAAACTTGCACACACGAGGCCCGACATTTTCAAGATATTGAAAAAGCCAACTGTTGGGTTCTCAAGGGTAGAAACAGCCCTTGTCCCGAAAATGTTTGAGCTCATTGCTCAGGGTGATATCCTAGCAGTGCCAGCTAGTGATGAACCAACACCCTCCACCTCTCAACCATCATCAAGGCCACATTACCCTCACCTACACTAGAAAATCCAAACGAACCCCTGCACTTGCTACTGAGCATGTGCGGGACCCCATATCATAACCCATACAGGAGGAAGTGGAATCTCGAGCTCCCACTTCCCCTAAGGAGCAGACCACTACCATTTTTCAAACAATCAGTGCTGAGGTTCCTCATGCTCAGCCTGATGAGCTCACAACTCCACAAACAGCCTTAAGCCATCACTATGAGTCTCAACACTCTAGTGATCAACCTTTAGGAGAAAGCTACCATCCCCAGCCTCTTGATCTTAACCAACCCATTCCCAGCTTTGACTTCTACTGTGATGAAGATTTGGGATTCAGTGAGTACCATGAATCTCTCCTCTCTACCCACACTCAAGGGAAGATGCGTACTCCTGCTTCACCATGTCTAGCCCACATCAGACACCCCAAAATGAGGTGGATCTTCCTGTGATTGTCCAGGAGACCCATATGGAAGAGGCTCTCACTGTTGCTAGTGATTACATCTTTAAGACCTCAACCACGGCAACCCAGCCTCTTGACATTGTCATGGGGCAGGGGAAATCCAGCAGCCAAGAAACCCATGTTGGTGATGAAGAAGAAGACTTAGGTCCAATTCTCTCATCCCCTAATGATTCTTCATCTGAAGATGAGGGGAGTCTGCAACACAAGGTGCATAAAATTTCAAATCTTTGCACCTACTTTGTGTCTAAGATAGCTCACCTGGAATCTCAGGTGACTATCCTACTGAAGAGGGTCAATGACCAGCAACTTGAGATCACCGATCTCAAGGGCAAGATAGCTGAGAGACCCATGAGACCAACTCATCCAGGTCCATAAGAACCTGTGGATGTCATGGATCAATCTCCCAGCTCACCTATGCAAGAGGGTGATGCTACCAAAAAGGGGGAGAAAATTCTGACAATCACATAACCTGGGAGTTCTTCTCAGAGTATGGATATAGAGGACTCACCATCCTCTCTTGCAGTTGTCCATACTCAGCAACCTCCTCTAGACAGAACTACTCATTCAACAACTGTTTGAGGATGGAGTACCAAGAGCAATGTATGCCCCATCTGAGAACCCAATCTGGGGTTGGGGGTATGACAGTGATAGGAAAGCTCTTATGTTCTCTAAGCTCAGGGTCAACAAGAAATTCTTAACATCTCCACCCTGAGTTTCTATGAGGGTATAAATCTGGTAGATCTGGCACTTGTCAACCCAAGCAATAACAGACAAGCTGTCAAATTAGCCATCAAATTCAAGACTGGGTGCTAGCAGAATTCAAAGGAGAACAACATCATATAGACAGAGGCTAGCAGTTGAAGCCTTTGGTCAACTGGATGTTGAGGTAGACCCTAAGATTAGCTTCAAAGGAAAATCCTTGACTGAAGGCCCAGAGGCTAAGACTGTGAACCTTGAGACAAGATCTCCTCCAGCACCCCATACCCTCAGTGAGGCACCAGCTGGTGATGGTGCTTCACAACCTCTCTCTGGCAAGAGCTTGACTGCTGAATCAAGCAATGAAGGCCAAAGCTCTTCTCAGGTTGAGTCATCAAGATCTGCAATTGACAAAGGCAAAAGGAAGATGACTCCTGAAGAGATTGAAGAAGAAAAGAGAGAGAGAGGAAGAAGAAGCTGAGGGGAGAGAGTTCAAGTGGTCAGGATTCATGCAAGCTGCAATTCTGGCTACCCCTATACCAAACACTTAAGAAAATGAATTAAGGGCAGCCAGGCTCAACTATCTGGGGACCAGTAACTACAACATAGATGAACTCATCTCTCTCCCCTTAGAGGAGTTAAATGAACTAGCCGACATTGAATTGTCAAAGGAGAGGAAGGAAGCAGAGGATGCAGCCTTGACCCTCAAATAAAAGGAAGAAATAAGGAGAAAAAGGCTTTACAAGAACATTCCTGTCCTCTCTCCAGTTCCAGAAAGTCCTGAGTCAGAGACTTTGGCTACTGAACAACCTCATGTAGTTGATGAAGAAGAAAGATTAAAAATGATCAACTACCTGAGTGCCACAGGTCTCTATCAGGCACCTACACTTCTTCCCTTGCCTTATGATTATATATTATTTGAATACAATAAGCAGCTGGAAGAGCAAGTCAAAAAAGAAAGGCAAGCTACAAGGAAGAGGCAAAGGGAAGAAGCTGCAAAATCAAGAGCCATCATCCGGAAAAGTCATAAAAAGTCTACAGATAGGCAGAGGATGATGAGCTTCTTGAAGCTGTATGGGTTCTCTGGAAGGAGGCTTGGTCCCATGTCTCTATCCATAATGGATGAGCACATAAGGGTGATCAAGCAGAAGATAAAAAGGGAAGAGCTTGTGGACCTTCATTCATTATCAAGTCAAGCTCAACTTGAAGTTTAGGTAAAGGTTGAACCTATAGAGACAACACCACCTGCACCTGAAGCTGCACAACAGCCAACTTCATCTTCTAATCCACAGCAGGGTTCTCCTCCCTCTCCTTTTGAAACTGGAAGAGAGGAGATCCCAACTGAGAGGGAATCCACTGAAGAAATTGGTACTGAAGACCAACCCTCTCAGTTAAAATCATCAGGGAGGAGAAAAAGGATGGCCAGAAGAAGATCATCAACTAAGAAGAAAAGAAGAAAGGTACCCACCTCCCAACCTTAGGATGAGTCAGAACATCCTGAGGAAGTGCATGAAGAAGACTCTCAACCAACTCCTATCATAGTAGAGCCTCTCTCTGTTGGAAGACAAATTCTGTCCTGGACATTTACTGAAGATCCAGACAGATGGTATGTCACTAGAGATCAGGGAGAACAACATGTCTACTTCACAAGTGACATGCTTGAACTCACTCTGCATGATCTCTATGACATGAGAAGGTACTTCATGAGTCTAAAGAATCCAGATCTGCTGATGAAGAAAGGAATTCTGAAGATCCTCATGTGGACTATCCAAGTCTGAAAAACCTCTCTGTTTTGGTAGCATCAGCCTAGGGGGAGTTTGAAGGAACCTCTGAAGTTAAGAGGCTAATGCAACCAAAGGATACCAAAAAAACCAAGTCTTCCAACATGCACTTTGGAACAAAGAAGAACCAGCTTCGGAAGTTTTACACATTCAAGAGAAATGCTAAGTGTAAAATCTTCCAAAGCCAAAGTTCAGAAGAAACTGTTGCGGAAGCTTTACACTTAACTTAGAAAATACTCTAAGTGTAAAGTCTTCCGAAGCCAAAGACTCAACTCTTCCGAAGGTAAAAGATGAAGTCTTCCGAAGCTCTCAAGACAAAGTCTTCCGAAGCTGTTTAAAGACAAGACTGGTTTTCTTCTAAAGAGAGAGAAAATATACCTTTTCTATCAACTTTATCATAAAACAACCTACTTTCCGCTGCATGCTTTGGTAGTTCACCTGCTATCACTAGTTGGTGAAACTTTCATACATTATGATAAAGTAGATAAGGTCTTCGCCTGCAAGTTTCTGTTTTTGTTTCTTTTTGGCTTTTTGTAATAGGAAAGTCAGTGAGCTATGACATGTCATAGTCACTAGTCAAAAAGGCAATCTGCTTTTTTGACTTTAGATTGATCTTGTTGTCTAGATTAGTCAAATCCAGCTATCTTTACATGTAAGTGACGGTTGTAGGTTGTAGTATAAAAGTGTCTCAGGTCCTTGTAATTTCTTTATGCTTTGTAACACTTGTAAAAAAACTTGAGATCAATATACAACATCCTTGAAAACCAATCTTGTGTTCTTGTGTTGTTCTTAGTTCTATCTCTTTAATTTACCTGTGTTCTTAGTATCATCTGTTTTAAGTTACCAGTTCCCTATTTGAATTGTTAAGTGATCTTAAGATCCTCCTAAGTGTGTTAACTAAGTGTAAGCTTAAGTACCCTTTAACGGTCCTACAGTGGTAGATCAACATCATGGCCCAAATGAAATATAATGTCCTCATCAGGTAGGGTTGATAGGTCAATAAGGGATAGGGAGGTTAAATCTTATGACCCAGGACCTTGGTCAGCACCTAAGGGTTCTTCTGCGAGAGCAGATGACCCGATGATGTTGGTGTCCCTTTTTGGATGCTCAGGGGAGTGTTGAGACTCACCCTGAGGGCTAAAGGCTTGGGTTGTGGGCTCGTTAGCTTGAGACTAAGGAGACTCAATGCTGACATTAAGATCAATGGTGGAGGATGGTTGGACCTCAAGCTGAGTGGGAGCCCCAAGTTTTGGTTTGAAAAGAGGGGACCTGATTATCAGAGTAGATTGATCAGGGGTTCGTTTGGGGCATTTTGTATAGGTGATTTTGATTGGGTGGGAAGAAGTGATTGGCATTTAAGTGGTGGTTTCTGGTCTGGGTTCATCACCTGTTGGGCTTGCAGTGATATCACCAGGAGCCTTTGGCTCGCGCATACCTGGAAGAAGATCAGTGAATCTTCCAGAGAAGTTGGTGGACAGCTTCTTCAAAGTTCTGAATATGTTAGGCCGTATGTGATGAACCAGTAGAACGTCTGCACATTGTAATCTATCCTGGTCCAGCTCACAGTTGATTATGTGCTGAATGAACCGGGGATACATGTAGAATGTATTCCGGGTGAGATTGCCTCTTAAGTTGTTCAGCATAATCTTGAGTAGTTGAAGCGCATGCCTTTTACCAACCCGTGGACTATGAAACCCAACTCATATGGGATTTTATCCCATCCCCCGGACTTGTTGGATAGGCAATGCAGGATGATGTGCAGCAAAAACTTCCAATTGTAGGAGAAGTTAAATTTATAGACTGTAGACTTGCGCACATCACCGCCATATCCTATATGAGTGTAAGTGTCTTCCAACTCAGATTTGGGGAATTTAGTAGGGGCGCCCTTATCATGAAGCTCCAGATGCTCCCTGATGGTTGATTCAGCAATGGTGATCTCCTGCCCGTAAATCCTCGATCTGATAACCCTTTTATCATTTAGTGTTTCACTTCGACCATTGGCCCAGAATTTGGCCATGTGTTAGAGTAGATGGTGGGGTTAACAGTGAGGGTAGTGAAGTATGCCGATTGGGACAAAAATTCAATAATAGGGGCAAAGTCAGCATCCTTTGAAGAATCAAGGATAGCGACCTGATTATGTTGGGGATTTAGGGCCATTGTGAAGAGGTATAGTTGGATTGAAGGAATTTGAGAGTAAGTGAAGAAGATAGTGGTAATTTGGGGCTTTTGCTGTGGTGAAGAAAGTAAAGAAAGAGAGTCAGAAATTTTAAATAGGGGGTTAAAAGAAAGAATCAAACCGATAAGGTGAAAGGACTGTTTAGGTTTCGATTTGATAGGGGCGGTAAGATAAGCCATTAAAATATTCCGACAATCATCAATAAAATCTTACTTTTTACAGAGTGGGGCCAAAAGATTTCCGTTACACAGTAAAGGTTTTCTTCCGAAGGTAAACTTGCTTCCGAGAGAAAACACTTGTGTTTCTCAGTATTATCTTCCAAAGCCAATTTTAGTTCCGAAAGCAAACCATGTCTTAATGACAAGTTTGCTTCCGAGAGTACAATCTTCTTTCAAGAACAGAAGTTAGTAAGCTTCAGAAGTAGATTTGATCTATGATTAATTGTTCTTCTAAGGCTAAAAACTCTTCAGAAGATAATATTTATGCAGAGGAATTTGCCTTCGGAAGATGGATAAAGATCTCTTCCGAGGGTAAATTTCTCTTCGGAAGTATTTACACTTAGATTTTTTTTGAAGAAAGTCTTTTTGTAACAGGGCTTAGATTGTATTTAGACAACATAGACAAGACATATTTAAAAAGGTTTTTCAAAAGAGAAGAACTAGTCAACGTTAATCATCCCAATAGCTGTAATTAAATATTTAAATCTTTGTTTATCAAAGGCTTTGGTGAACAAGTCAGCATATTGTTCATTTAAATTCACTTTGACAAGCTTTATTAGATTTTTCTCATGAATATCTCTAATGAAATGATACCTGATATTGATATGCTTTGTCTTGGAGTGCTTGACTGGAGTTTCTGTGATAGAATGGCACTCTTGTTGTCTATATGAATAGGAGTCTCCATGAAGTTGAAACCATAGTCCAGCATCTGATTCTGAATCCATAGCGGTTAAGAATAGCAGCTTGCAGCAGCAGTGTATTCAGCTTTAACAGTTGATGTAGAGACACATGATTACTTCTTACATTACCAGGAGATAATCCTTCCACCAAGAAATTGACATCCTCCGGATGTAGATTTCTTGTTGATGTTGCAGCCACTATAATCGCTGTCGATGTACCCATAGAGATTGAAGTCCTTATTCTTAGGATACCAGAGACCTAGTTTGGGAGCTCCTTTAAGGTATCTAAGAATTCTCTTGGCAGCAATTAGGTGAGACACCTTGGGAGCAGCCTGATATCTTTACACAGATGCAGGTTGCAAACATGATATCAGGTCTACTTGCAGTGAGATGCATCAGAGATCCAATAATCGCTCTGTACTGATGCTGATCAATATCCTCCCCCTCAGAATTAGGACAAAGATTATGATTTCTGGGTATAGGTGTCAAAGCTGGCTTACAATCTTTCATCTCAAATCTCTCTAAGATGTCCTTGACATACTTAGATTGATTGATGAAGAACCCTTCTTCCATCTGCTTCACTTGAATTCTAAGGAAGAAATCCATCTTTCCCATTGAACTCATCTTAAAATTCTTCCTTATGGTTCTTTTAAAGTCTTTGCATATTTGGTCATTTAAGGAACCAATATGATGTCATCAACATAGACTTTAACAAGCAGCATGTCCTTCTCAAACTTCTTTATAACAATGTCTTTTCTATGGTGCCTCTGGTGTAGCCATTCTTAAGAAGAAACTAAGACAGGGTCTCATACCACAGCCTAGGTGCTTGATGCAACCCATAATGAGCTTTATCTAGTTTGCACACATAGTTGGGGTGCTGTGGGTCTTCAAATCCAGGTGGCTGGCACACATAGACTTCTCTATAGATATTCCCATATAAAATGCGCATTTGGCATCAAGTTGATAGACAGTGAAGTTCTTGGATAATCAAAAGCAAGGAAGATTCTCACAGCCTCAAGTCTGACAACAAGTGCAAAGACATCAGTGTAATCTATGCCTTCCTCCTGTGTGTATCCTTGAACAACAAGTCTTGTCTTGTTCTTGATGATTAAACCTCTATCATCTCTCTTATTTCTGAACACCCACTTGGTGCTAATGGGGACTTGGCCAGGTGGCAATGGACACAAATTCCTTACCTTTTGCCTCTTGAATTGAAGCAACTCCTCTTGCATAGCTTCAATCCAATTGTTGTCTTTAAGGGATTCTTCCATCTTCTTTGGTTCTATTTGAGAGAGAAAGCATGAGTACAAGCAGACATTCCCATTGTGGGTCTAACTTCTTATTCTCACATGTTCTGAGACATCCCTAATGATGTTCTCAGCTGGGTGAGTGTTATGTATCTTGAGCCTGGGTATCACATCTAGTTACATAGATAGATCCAGTTTTGAGAATTTTTTGCTCAGGATTTCGAACACATGACCAGCTGATGTCTCACACTCATTCAATGAGGACTAATTGAATGAATGTGTGACAGCATCAATGATATTCTGTTAAGAAACAGTATAACAGTTGCCTGTTCCTCCAAATTACTATCTTTATCAACTTGGTGTTGAATGCTGGAGTTGTTAGCTGATGAGTTTTGAGGCTCAGTTGGCTGACAACTTGTTGAATCTCCATTATTTCCTGAGATGTTCAAGCTTTCAGGACTTCCAGTAATAGGAGCTTGTTCTTTAATTCCTCTTGGAGAACTGGGAATAGGTTTGGGTAACTCAAACATTTGATCTTCATAGAGGTCACTTTGAGTTCCTATTCCAGCTGAAACATTCTTACAAGATGGTTTAGAATAGTTTGGAAGCAATTCTAGATTGAAGATATGATCAGGGCCATTCCCTCTAACACAAGGAGTGTGCTCATTAACAACAATATTGGATGATTCCTAGAATTGTTGATTTTTAATATTATACACTCTATAAGCAATAGAGGTTGAGGAATATCCAACAAAGATAGCATCATCCGACTTTTCATCAAATTTTGCTAAATTGTCTTTTGTGTTAAGTATGGTACACCTGTTGTCAAAGGACCTAAGAAAGCCAACGAACGGTGGCCTCTTGTTCCATAACTCATAAGGGGTCTTTCCATGGGGCTTAACAATGAGAACCTTGTTTTGCACATAGCATGCAATGCTGACTGCCTCTGCCCAGAAAGTTAGAGGCAGCTTTGAATCAGCTAACATAATTCTTGCAGCCTCAGTAAGTGTCATGTTCCTCCTCTCAGCAACACCATTCTTTTAAGAAGTTCTAGGAGCACTGTATTGTCTGGTAATCCCTTTTGAGTTACAGAATGAGTCAAGAACTTGATTCTTAAACTCAGTCCCTTGATCACTTCTAATGATTTTTACCTTGTCATCCTTTTGATTTTCAATTTTAAGAATAAAAGATTTTAAAGTTTTAGCCATTTCATCTTTAGTTCCTAAAAAGAATACCCATGGAAATCTTGTAAAATCATCAACAATCACAAGACAATATGATTTCCTTCCAATGCTTATTATACTTGTGTGGCCAAAAAGATCTATGTGCAATAAGTGTAATGGAGTAGTGATGGAGTTAACCTCTTTGGATTTGTGAGAAACCTTGTGTTGCTTTCCTTTAAGGCAAGCAACACAGTTATCTTTACAGAAATACTCCTTTTTAGGCACACCATATAGTAAATTATTTTTAACCAGCTTATTCATGGTTTTAAAATTAACATGGCACATTCTTTTATACCAAAGAGTTGACTAATCAATATTAGCTTTGGAAAGAAAGCATGATACTTCACCTAATGGGGAAGCATTGTTCATATCAAGCTTGTACATATCCTTTTTCCTGGGAGATCTAAGAAGCACCAATTCCTGAGGAATTGTCATCCCGGGTTTGAGGATAATACACTCATGTTTTGTGAAAAGCATTTGGTGCTTTTGATCACAGAATTAAGAAACACTCAAGAGATTATATTCAAGCTATTTGACAAAGTTTACTTTGTCAATGTTTAACATACCATTGGATACACTACCTCTACCAGAAATGTATCCTCTGGCTTCACCTCCAAACTGAACAGGATCTCCATCAAAATGTTCAAATTGTTGAAGGAGAGATCTGTTCCCTGTCATGTGCCTGGAGTATCCACTATCCACAATCCAGACATTTTCATTCTTGTCATGTGGATGTCCCTGCACATAAGGTGAAAAGATTAGTTATTATTAGAAACCCAAGCCTTGTTGGTCTTGGGTTTTTCCAATACAGATGATATAACTGAACCAAATTGTATACATGTGGGCTCAATTATAGTTTGTGAAGAAGAGGTTTGGGCTGCAGCATCTTTTCTGGTTTTCCATTCTATCCTATGGTTGACCAATGTTGATGATCCTGAGGAGGCTTGTGCAGCATGACTTTCTTCCGAGGCTTCTTTCTTTTCGAAAAAAGTTTTCACCACCTTTTCTTCCGAAGCAGTTTCTTATCGGAAGGTTTTAAAGGATATCTTTTGTTCCTTTGTTTGTTCTTTAGTTTGTCTTCTGAAGCTATTTTCTTTTCAGAAGAATGAGTTTCTTTCAAAAGCAACTTGGCTTCGGAAACAAGCTTTCCTTTCCTTAACACTTGGACCATATGGTAAGGTCCAAATGTGAAACCATCTTTGACTCCTTCTCTCTTAACATTGGTTGCATAATGTGTGCTTGCTGGATTGTAGTAGCAGTCTTTAGCCATATGGTTATGCAGACCACAGATTATGCACTCAATGTTATTCTTGGTGGGACATGTGGGCTGTTGTTTCTTGCACTTCTTCTCTTCTTCAACAGCCTTTCCCTTTAATTTCTGATCCTTCAGCTGGATAGGAGTGCTGGTACTACACTCCTTTCTTGAATCAGAACTTCCAACAACTTGGAATCCAGCTAAGATGAATACACCCTTTTGCCTTGGGTCTGTCTTCATCTTAGTCTCAGCCACCTTTTTGGCAGTTTTTCTTGCTTCCTTGATCTGGTTCTTTCTGGCTTTGGTGGTCAAGGATTTATCAAATGTGGGGATGAGATTTTCTACGTTATCCTTCCCTGTGGTGGTTTCCATTATTGCATCATTCTTCAGCTCACTAGGTAGTGGGTCAGCAGTTGGAACCTCTTGCTCATCAGTACCATATGTTGGCTGTCTAATAGACATAGAGAGTGTGGTGGAGCAGTTTCATTGGATCCCAACCCACTTTTGTTTTGACAGCATACCTTGGAGAGGGAGGATGATGCTATAATGGTGTTGAAGTTATGCTCTTGAATAGTATACTTCTCTGCTTTAGCCTCAGCTATGACTAGCTGGGCTTGAGCTTCAGTCAACTTGGATATTAGATCTTTTATTTGAGTCCTATAGTTGGTATGTTCATGTTTTAAAGAGGACACGGTTATCTCTAACTCTTCTATTTTGAGTTTATAGTCAGATTTTAGGATATTTAAGGACTCAATATCAGATCTAATTTCCATGTTGTAGTCCTGATACAATTTAACCTTAGCAATACAAACTGGGGTACAGAGATGTTCATATACCTTACTGTCTTCAGCTCCAGCCATGAGAGCTTGAGCAGGAATGACTTCTTGCACCATAAAGCTCCAGTCAACCTCGTGAGCAACTGTTGTAGTTTGCGGCTCAATGGATTTGGTTGTAGCTTTTGAGGTAGCAGGATTTTGGGAGGCTTGAGCTGCTCCAGGATTAGATCATGGGGCTTTACATTCCCTAGCAAAGTGACCAAGCTGGTTATAGTTATAGCATTTGGCCTTGCTTTTATCAAACCCGACTTTGCTGTTAGTTGGGTTCTGAGGAAACTGTCTTCCAGTTCTTTTAAAGAACTTCTTTGCTCTGTAGGTTAAAAGAGCCATTTGCTGGATAATGTCCATATATTCAATATCATCTGGGCTGAAACACTTTAGATCATCAAAACAGTATTGAAAATCTCTAGAGTGCTCACTCCCTGAAACAAAGCACAACTATCCTAGAAGGGAGTGTGTTGAGCCTGTTGAGACCTGGGTGTCTCAGGAAAGTAATGTATGGCCCAGAAGATGATGATGGCTGTTAGGGGTAGTTCAGGTACAACTGAGGCTGGGGAGTTCTTGATCCTTCAGCAACATGTAGAGCATTGTTGACTGCAGGATTTGAGGGTCTGTTCATCTGGTGGCTCTTCTGAGTCTCCATCTCCATACGGTATCCATCAAGGATTCCATACAGTTCAATCATAGTGTGAGTGTTGAGATTTTCAGTTCTCTTGATTGAGACATAGTAAAAAGTCCACTCATGAGGAAGTGTACTCATGAATTTTCTAACTATGTCTCTTCTCTCAAGAACAACTCCCATAGTCTGAAGAGAGGTGATCAAGTCCATATACCTAAAGTATTATTGGCTCAAGGTCTCACCAACAACATAAGTGAAGTTCTCAAACTTCTGCTTTATCATATCTTTTTTGATCTCCTTTGATTTAGTAGAACCAGAGTACATCAGCTTCAAAGCATCAAATAGTTCTTTGGCAGTCTCACATTGCTTAAAGCCTACCATTATGGAGTTTGGTATAGCAGTAAGCAACACGTTCATGGCTTTGCAGTCGATGTCCATCTTTTGAAGTCGTCATCAGAGTAGTCTTCAACAGCTTTCTCAATCATGGCGCCATTACCAGTCGGGTCCGCCACCGCTTATAGGGACCATGAGTGACAGATCTCCATATGCGGATGTCTTGATACTTGACGAAACCTTTAATACGTTTGCACCAGGTTCCAAAATCTTCAGGGGTGATAATAGGAGCCTTGGTCATGGTTCCCATCTCAGACTTAGAAAATTTTTGGTTAAGAGCCATTTGAGTGAAGTGAGTAAGTGTGTGGAAATGAGGGTGATTTGGGATGGTTAGATCTCACAATCAAGAGCCTAAAAAGCTCTGATACCAATTGCAAGATCGGTGTTGGTCTCTCAACACAAGGTTTTGTCTCACGAACTCACTAAGACTCACTCGGTTGATGAGGCAGAATCTCTAACTAAGTTGATGATAAATATAATAAGTTAATGAACACAAGAAGGGTTTTCAAGATACTTGTATATATTACTTCTTAACTTAGTATCACAAGACTCTTACAAGCATGGTTTCTTAAGTTACAATGAGAAACTATATATACTACTATCTACAGCCGGTTATACTTGAAAACCAGCTAGAATTTACCGCTAGATAAATACTACATTGCTAGAAGTAAAGTATCTAGGATAAAATAATATCCTAGATTAGGTAGTCATGACAGGTCCATGACTTACCTTTTGTCACCAACTAAGTATGGTAACTATACTAACTGATAAAGGTGACAGTGGATTAAAGTATGGTCAACTACATGGGCGTGGGAAAGCGCCATGCAGTGTATCAGAGTTGTCAGCGGATGTCAGACAGCCCATACTTATGTCCACTGGTTCCTAGTTGATTCTTCCGAAGGCAAAATGGCTTCGGAAGAATAAGTCTTCCGAGGCATTTATACTTTGGAAGAATCACTTCTTCCGAGTCTTCTGCAAGTCTTCATGACTTTATTCTTCGAAAGACTTTGTCTTGGATCTTCTATGTGTGAATGCTTCGGAAGGAGAACTACTTGGTCTCGGAAGACTTGGTTCTACCTTCGGAAGTTCTTCATATACTCGGAAGGAAAACTACTTAGTCTCGGAAGACTTAGTTTTCCTTCGGAAGTTCTTCATATACTTCGAAAGGAAACTACTTAGTCTCGCAAGACTTAGTTTTCCTTCGGAAGTTCTTCATACTTAAGTTTCGGAAGATCTTCAACTTGTCTTCGGAAGAGCAGCTTTATCTTTGGAAGACTTCTTCAATTGTACTTCAAAATACTCTAAGTGTTATTTTGGTTGCACCAGCCTCATATGATCCAACAGTTACGAGCATTTAAAATAAAGGTGGAACTTGAAAATGTGGTTAAGATTAAGTACCCTTGGATCTAAAGTTTCAATTATTTACCATTATGCAATCGAATTTTCTTAACTTTTGGATCTAAGATCTAATGGATAATAATCTTTCTCACTGTTTTTAGTTTTTCCTCTCTTTTTATAATAACCCCACAATAAGAATTATTGGGGTATGATATTTTAAATTGTGTTTGAGTATATATGATATTTTAAAGGTTTTTAAGATATATAAAATTATTCCCTTAAAAAATTATATTTAAATATTATTTATATTTTAAATTACTTCATAAAATATAATAACAATAATAACTCCAGCAAATTTCACTAACCTATGTACATTTGTAAGCCCCGAACACAAGAGACCTCACAATTAGTTTCATACATCAATCCATATTTCTTAAACTAAAAGTTTCAATTAAACATGACAGGAGAAATATTTCAAAAACATTCAAATGTAGTCTATTACATAAGTAACCATTGTCTTAACATAATAACAAGGAAAGTAGAGTTTTCATATGGCTACTCTAGAACTCGAACCCATCACCTTTGAACATCTGGAAAGGTGCATGAACTATTCTATTACTTGCCATGATGAGGCCACGAATAAACAAACCATATCGTTTAGAGTTTATTGTTGTAGTCGAACGTAGCACCTCTGTACCAGATGTTGGTTTCAAGAGCACACTAGGCTTAAACAATAAAGGAGAGAAATTTTGCAGAAAACACATAGTTCATTCATCCATTGCCAAAAGGAAAACACATGAAGTAAAATACAAAACCATTGTACCATAAACTACCCAAGAAAAATCCAGGCTTACACCCTAACTGGCTTCGTTAAGAGTAATCTTGGGCTCAAACATTCAGGCCAATGCTTTAGTGGGGAATTAGAATTGATTGAGTGCACATGGTTATCATAAATGTGGTTATTTATTGCAAGATATGCGGGGCAACAGATTTCACTAAATGCAAACGTGCTTGTAGTGAATACTCAACACATGCAGGCTGCACCTCCATCGTGTTTATTATTTATTATTTAAATCTTTTAAAACAAAAATTCCCACAAGATTCAGAGGCATAATAATGTGTGCCGTGAAAGCGTGGCGATTGTGTGAAACAATCAAGAATATTAAGGTGAGAATTAAAACCGATCGTGTGAAATAATTAAGAGGCTATGAACGCCAGTTGTGTGAAGCAATTTAGAGGAGGTCAGAAACTTAAATAAATTACGTTAGTGTGAAATACTTGAGTGATCAGCAAGTGTGAAGCCAAACAAACTAATACGTGTGAAGCAGACTAAATTACATGGAGATAATGCCTTGCTATTGTGTTGAAGACAAAAAAATATATATATGAGAATGAAGATCATGATTGTGATTATCATGATAAAGATGGGTTACCAAGATCGAATGAATCGAAGAAGACAATGAAACGAATGAATCGATAGAAGACAATGAAACATGACCAAGAGAGTGGACCAAAAGGAAAAGTTTTAGGTAAAAAGATACAAGAATGCTGATACCAAGGCGGGTCTTGATGAAAATCAAGATCTAGGAGGCACAAATCAAAACTAAGGAGCGAATAAAGACTTTAAATCTATGATAAATGAAGCATGAAAGGGAAATACGTTACATTTTTCCCTTTTAAAGTCTATCTTACAACAACCACTGAATTAGTAGATTTTTTATTCGTACATTTTGTAAAACAAAAGGGCAGAAACCATAAGAGAAATTAGCAATTTCCTTCTTCATCTCACACTACATTAACCATGGCATATTTCTGGGTCCGGCTTCTAGCTGTCGTCTCGTACTTGCTCCTGTTTATATCACGCAGTAAATCAACAAACCCCAAGTGATTTCTTTTCCCCATTCAAGTTACCTACTACGGGGCATCGAAGGGACCCTTCTGCCCCATGTATAGGGTTCCAAACCTATACGTAATATGATAATATTAATATTGGCTTTAAAATTGTTTGGTGAAGATTGTACTAGACTAAGATTGAGTTTTTTATTTTTAATTATTTAATAGAGTTATTGAGTTAGAAGCGGTTTACGTTTAGTATAAATAGATAAGTGTTCAATGTATATTTGGTCTTTCAAATATTAATAAATTGTTGACTAGTGATTAGTCACAAACCGTATAATTGTGCGTTACTCATCCAATTTTTCAACAATGTAAATGTGTTAAATAAGTCCTGATTATACTAAATTGGGAGTTTAAATTTATAAAAATGAACTATTTCTTATTTTAATTTTAACGGGTTGCTCTAATTTAACACAAGAACGACTTATATATTAAAGGGAAATGTTCTAATACAATGTCTCTAAATACTAGAAAGTATAAGAACGATTAAATATTGACACGTGTCTTTTTGATCAAAAGTATGTTGAGGGTAAAATGTTAATAATGTTCACTTCATCTCCAGTTCCACCTTTTTCTTTAAATGTTCATAACTTTTATATACGATTAGTTTAAAAAAGATACATAATAAAAAAGAATATTTTTTATCTTTAAAACACGTATAGTTTTGATATAAAAACAAAGTTTTGTTTTCATGTTTTTTTAGCTCATTGTGTAATTTCGTCAGGGTCATTATGTAATCTTCTGAATCGATAAGGATTTATACATTACCTTATTATGATTAACGTAAAAAAGTTTACAATTTTTCAGCACTGTGGTATTTAAAAATCATCATTAAAGAAACACATTCATAACACCTAACATTGAACAAAATGATAAGCGTTAGACATAACGGATAACATAATGACCAACACTAGACCGATGAACAACATTAGATACAATGAGTTTCTTGACAATGATTATGTAATGACTTAATCAGAATTACACAATAAATTGAAAAATATATAAAACTTACATTTTCAACATTGTGTTATTTTAAAATTATTACTTAAAAAAACACAATAAAAACACAAGGATAAGTATTAGACATAATAATCAGATCATTATTACACAACAACTAGATATACACAATGATCTCACGGATATTACATAATAAGTTGAAATAACTTGAAAAAAAAATTATTTTTATGTATCAACATTATACGTGTTTTAAAGATAAAATATGGTTGATTTTACAGTGTCTTTAAAAAAAATAATTTTGTATTTAAAGTTAAGAGCATTTAAAAAAAGAGTGAAACTTGAAAAGTATTGCTATGACTAAAATACTCTTGATCTATCATTTTCAATTATTTACCATTCCACCGAATATTCTTAGCCTTTGAATATAAAATGATGGTTAATAATTATTCTCACCTATTAATTATTTCTCCCTAATTTGAATAACTCTATCTTAAATTAAACCTAAAACATGTATCTGATTTAAGTTATCTATGGTACAATGCATGTGGTAGATTTTTTATCTTTTAAGAAGTATAGGCTTAGCAACACCACTTGTACTTTCAAATGTTTTCTTGAGATGTTTGTAAAACTAGGTACTTCTCTATAAGGACTAACAAATTCATACGAATCCGGCTAAACGAGATTAGCTAATTCGCAAGATCAGACAAAACACTTAAGATTTCTCTTACACGATATGCAAATGAGCTAATCTTGCAAGGGCGGCAGCAAATTCACTAATGTTGTTAACATGGAATCGATTCTAGCCAAGATCAGTTCTTATTGAATTTCTTTTTCTTTTTCTGACATTTTATTTAACTTATTTTGTTTCTTTCCCAAAAAAAATATAATTTTTAAATGTTAAAAAGAATTAATACATAATTTTGTTTTATACATATCACTATCAAATTTTATCAATTTTTTACGTAAATTCGTTCAATAATGAAAACATTTTTGCAAATAAGAACTTGTTTAGAATGAACTTTCATGTACTAAGTTTCAAATCTCCTAATTTTATACCAAATAAAATGTAAACAATAAACATTAATTAAATACACAACCCAACAACGAAACCACAACCTAAACCCTAACATAAATTGAATTTCATTCCTCTTGTGATAAAGATATATATTGGCACAATATAGATAACTTCATAAACACTAAAATCTAAAATCAAAGTGAAGAACCGAAAAGAAATAAAGAGACCTTGTACAAGTTATAACCATGACATGTGAGGTGCAATCGGTCGGAGACGGCAGCGTACGATGGTTGGAGTTCCGGCGAGTGGCGTAGTAGGTGAGTAGCCTGCAGCAGTTGGGAGGTCGGAGGTGGCTGTAGTGGCCTGAGGTCTTGTTGAGGGAATTGGGCTTTTTATTGAATTGGCTATAATCTTAATTTTATTTGAGCTTTCATTCTTGTATTAATTTGGGCTTTTTAAATTTAAGTGATATTCTAAATTTTTACTTAAGGGTATCTTGATACATATAACGTCATAACGGTGAAAAAAAGTAATAAATTACACTTCAGAATGAGAGTTCAGGACGTGTGTGACTTTCGTCAATAGTTTTACCCGGATGGCCGGATTTATAGCATCCGTTGGCCGTTTACAAAAGAAAAAGAAAAACATAACATATGTGAAAAAATGTATTATAACTTATAACTCACCATTGGCACGGACTCGCATATACGAATATGGACGGTAGAAAGGTTGAGTGTTGTCTGGTTTCTTCAGCTTACAACGCAATTAATTGACCTCAAAATTAAAATCTAGGGTTATTTATTCATATCTTGAATTAATTTTCTCATGTCGGTAGTTTATGTATTTAAGTTTAGTTCTATTGCTATGAAGTTTCAATGCGTTTGTCTGTTTATACTTTTTATGTAATTGCATGGCACCATGACCTTCAACACACGCATTTTAGAAAATGTTTTGCACTACTACATAAACCTGATATACGAAAAATGTCAGTCGCAAATAGTTTTATAGCTTTTTTAAACAGTAAACTTACATTACTCTTAAAGCATAACCATTTCATATCATAATTTACTACAGATTAACATAGACACTTTCAAGTGCCATTTAAGATAATGCAAAACTAATATCGTTCTAATAGTCTAATAGTTATAGTTGTCTTTTGCATCCACTTGAAATCATACATGTCAACTAAAAATTTAAAACGTAAGTATTAATGGCGATTACCGACAGGCGAACCACATATCGGTCAAACTCCCAAAAAAAGACCAGACCAAAAAAAAATTTGTTTATGCCTTGCTCGCTAATAAGTTAGTACTCGCTGACGGACTACTGAACAGAAAAAGAACTTCCCATAAAATGAATAAAAAGTTTCTATAACTGTTATCAGTAATTATCTACGGATTTAGGGGATAACACTTCCCAATAAGATTTCATTACATGAATTTAGTTGATATCAACGGGATAGTATTTGAGACGGGGTTAAGTTTAGCTGGCAACCCATCTAAAGATGAGGTTTCGGATTACAAAAAAGTTGATTGTAAGTACTCTCACCCTCCCTAGATTTCACATGCATTATTTTGCTGAATACCTCATCTTTGAAATTTACTATAAATACTCACACTAAAGTTATTATATGTTGAAATGGTGTTTTTGGAAGTTATATGTGACAATGATGTTAAATACCACATCAAAGCAAATCCAATAGTAACTAGACTGTTTGAGTCGATGGTCTTGGAATTAAAGTCGATAACAAATGTTAAGAGGTACGAGAATGTAAGTCAGTATTTCACACAGTAACTCAATTGCACATCTTAAGAAACGTGTGGTCAATTACTGTTGGAATGGGTGGTCTCGGAATATTGGGCCTATGGCTTTCACTCGTACTCAAAACTTGCAAGTGGCACCTTTATGGTGCACATGATAAGGCCTCTTAGGACCCATTAACGAACCATTAGTGTACTTATCACCATACTTAACTGGCTTATTTGGACATAACGGAACTTTGCATAACCTAGATAACTTATTAATAGATGATAATGTCAATTGAAGATAAATTGGTAAACTTAGAATCTAAAGACGGCCATCATCAAATCATACAAAAACCTAAATAACCTAGCTTGCTTGGGTTAGTCGGGTGTCACCGCAAGAGAAGTATATAATTAATATTGCACAAATTGTTTGTTTTTTAAAAGAAAATGCAATTGTTTTGATTGAAAACTGAGTTAAAACAAATTTTTGTCAACTAAAGAAGCAAGCAATACAAAACACTAAAGAGTTTAAAGATTACAATCACTTTTGGTTCAGATTACTTAATTGTAAGGCTTAATCGATAAAAATAATACTTAATCAACCATATACACATATTATTTTGATCCTACCAGTGACATATAAAGCATGATCCATGTTATACACCAACAGCCATTTGATTCTTAACTAAACTAATAATTAGGGTATATGGGGCCTGGGCAAATGCAGTAACTGTACTATAAACCATATGTAAAATCAAAGTAAGAATCAGTCACACTAAAATGAATACAAATCACATGCATATTTAAAAAAAAAACATATTAATGTTTTAACACGATCATCATTCGAATAAGGGGATTATAAGTTGTTAACTTGATGTTCAATATGTATATATAGGATTAGTTACACAAACATAACCTATAATGATTGATTAACTTAGACACGAATTATATCAAACAACACCAACAAGAAATCTACCATGTATATAGAGTATCTATAAAATGCCTATCATTAGGATAAAAAAAAATCATTTCCAGTAACACAATCAAACGATATCACAAAATTGAATATGAATCCAAATTGTCACAATTCGATAAATATTCAAGGGTCAAAGACAAATATTACTCATCAAACTTAACAATAATATAACCAAACCATAGTCTCTGTCGCGATCACCATAAACAAGCTATTCAGCCATTAAACGAAAGTAACAAACATTGTCAATAGTTAAGTCTTGTGCGGAGATGGACATAATAAACCATTTACAGCCTTCTATATTCTTTTTATTGAATGGCCTTTTATTCAATTCAGCCCAAGGTCCATCTCAATCAGTTTATTTGATGGCCCTTGAGTTTCCTTTTTTGTGGATATGGCCTAACTAGTTTATTACCCACCCACAATGCTTTTGCGGACAACATGTAAGCGGCGTGATAAAGTATAAACTACTATAAAAGGCTTGATTTCAAACTAAATTTACATTGAAACGTAGAATAACTCGAATCTATACCGTTGAATGAAAACGTATTTTATATGACTGATACGAGTGTGTTGGAATAGTGTTTTAAGTGTCTAAACGTTAAATATTACATATGATTATTCATTTTTATGCATGTGATTAAGTTGAATAGGTTAACTATGAGTTGGAAGTGATTTTGTAGATAAAACAAGCAAGTTGAAAGCTTACATGGTGAAACAAGTCATTGGAGGTGTCAAGAAAGAAGGATTTAAAGTGCAGCAGAAAGGCTTCCACCGTAGCCTACTGTAGCCACCGTAGGCTACGCCAGCTCAAGAAAAAAATCAGCAGAATGTACCCCAGCGTAGGCTACGCTGGCTGGCGTAGGCTACGCCAGGGCCTCCGTGGAACACCTATAAAACCGCGTTTTTGTTAGGTTTCACCCACCACTTGCCCCCATTCGACCTAGATCGATTTGACATGAATTTTGGGAGTTTCTAGGCCTAAAATTCATCATTCCAACTCTCAAAAACAAGATACAATCATCCGGAATGCAAATCAACAACGGTTTTGAAGATCATTCAAGAACGATGAGCGGCTAATCTTCTCGTGATCTACTTTGGGTATTAGGTTTTGTGTGATTAGGTTTTTGTTTATGTTTAACTTTGTTGGGATTAAACTTTAGAACCTGTTAAGTTCTTTCATAAGTTTAACTTGTGTTTTGGTTATTTAAACAATGATTTTAGTAAACTTTGATTTGAATATCATCTAATCTTCGGAAATTATATGATTGCAAGTTTTGGTTTCTAATTGAATCGGCATTGTGTATTAAGACCTATTAAGTCTTGATTATCGATATCACTTAATCATTACACGCATAGAATCCCCGTTAAGGATTTTCCACCAAGTTGGACTAAACAATTACCGAAAACCAACCCTTGATCCCGGGGTGGATTACTATTTCTCATAATTGTCTTCTTAATAATTTTTATTATTTGCAATTTGTTTTCCTAGTTCACTTGTTAATTATTTCAAAATCCAATTTTCACAGCCAAGAGGCAATAGTATAAGTAGTTCAACAATTTAGTTTTAGTTAAGTAACTTAATTAAATAATCAAACGAATCGTGTAACACTAACCACATGCTCTCCGTGGATACGATACCTGACTTACCCTAGCTACCTAGGTTGATTAGGTTTTTGCATGACCCCAACGACAGGTCATCAAAATGGCGCCGTTGCCGGGAGCTAGTGCGCTTTGTGTTATTTGATTTGATTGGTTTTAGTGTTATTATTTGTTTAAGTTTCAAAAAAATAAAAAAAAAGTAAAAATAAAAAAAAAAAAAGTGAAAAAAAACATCAAAAGTATTTTTTTATTTGCTTTATTTATTTGTCTTTACATTGGGTATTGTAGTTGTTTGTGCAGGGTAATTTCTTTGCAGGCTTAGTAAAATCATGGATTGGGATTATGATGATGATTATGATCCATGTATTTGTTGTGGGAGCCATTGTCATTGGGTTCAAGATTGTCCATTGTTCGAGAGCAAATATGGAAACATAGAGAGAGGATGTTCTGAATATAGGCGACAAAAGGGATATGCGAGAGCGGACTATGAAGATGAAGAGATATCGTCATATTATTCACACTCTGAACCACTTCCATCATCAAATTATCAAGAATATTATCATGTAGATATGGATTACCACTATGCCCAAGAACGAAATTTTACCAACTATGAACCTCAGATGCCGTATTTCTCATGTTATCAAGAGGAGTATGACGACTACTTTCATGAATACCCTCAGTCCACATACGACGATACTCAAGATTCAATAAATTCTAAGCTTGATGTAATCATGAACATGATGATGGAAATGAAGAAAGAGGACAAGCTAAGAGATAAAACATTCGAGTCTTTAGTTAAGCAGGTTAGCCAACTTGCTGTGGATGTGGCCGAACTTAAACAAGAGCAAGGTGAGTTGGCTAGTGATATCATGGTTGATAGTGAAGAAGTTATGGGTCTTCCTGAGCTTGAATATAATTGTTTACAATTAGTTGAAGTCATAACTTCTTTGGAGGAGTCAAAGCCGAATGTAGATCTAGTTTATCCAGAACCTTCTCCTATGCTGACTACTTCAACCATTAAAGTTGGGGAAGAAGATTTGAAGACAAAGATGAAGAAGGTAACACCAATAGACATTGGACGGGTTTTCAAGAAATGGCTCCTCAATAACTACTTTGCTTACATGTTAATTAGTGGGAAACTATTATTAAAATGGAATGTCAACCACCGCGCGTTTATTGGGAATTCGGTAGGCAAATGTTCACTTAAACCACCATAACTATATGAGGTACGGTCTGGCTGAAGACCTAAAACTTAGCGCTTTCCGGGAGGCAACTCGGAGAACTTTGTGGGTATGTTCACTAGAAACCCTCACGAGACTTCACTCGTCCACTCGGGCCTACCGAGGGGTTTAAAAGGCTTGTTGCATATGCTAAATGCAACCGTGATTCCTACGAAAGTGAGTTTAGGACTTAACTTTTGTAATTTTGAATTTATTTTGAAAATTTTATTATTTTTATAGAATTTTAGCTTAAATGATGCAATTGGGGACAATGCAATGCTTTAAGTTGGGGAAAGGGGGTACATCTTTATTTTGAAATTATGGTTTTGGGATTAAATGAAAATTTGCAAAATTTTTAAAATTTTATGTGTTAACCACGACGTAAGAAGTTCGCTTCTACACGATTTGTATAAAGTTTTGCAGGTTGTTGAATAAGACTTGAAGATCGTTACCAATCACGAGGATCCTGCCACAACGAAATAATCAGGTGAACTTGTTCTTTTTATAAATTCTGTGAAAATAATTAAATTTATAGTTTTGCATGTTAGGTCATGTGTACATGTTTGTATTTACATGTTAAACTTAAAAATAAAAAAATATAAAAAAATGATTGTGATAATACCCTTGAAAAAAAAATAATAATAATCAATGTCCCTTGAAATAAACTTAAGCATTTATGAGAGATGATAGAAAACTAGTATGTTGATACTTATACATGTAATGAATCTTTAGAACAGAAAATACATATAACTTGTGATATGTTGATAGGCTCGACCTGAATATGAACACTAATGTCTTATGTGAATGCTAATAGATGAATATGTGTTTAGTGTTTCCATCCTAGTGCAATAGTTAAAAGTTGAGTCCTGACAAAAACAGATTGAGAATTTATTGCTTTGGCACACGCCATATCTATGTTAACATGACATACTAGTTAAAGAAGAAGAAAAAAAAAGGAAAAATGAAAAAAATGTATATGTAGTTATTTGGGAAAAGAGCAAAATAAGGGAGAAAAGTCCCGACCTCAAGAAAAATAAAAGAACAAAAATAAAAAAAAAATATATGTCATGATAGCGTACTATGGTTCCTCAAGGTTGTGCTCTAGTGAACATTCAATAAATCTTGAGGTTGGGTAGGTTTTTGCTAAAGGCATTAGATGTGGGGACGGTTAAACCATTACGGTAATTTTGTATAATATAAAAAGCACGAGGCATTAGCTGGATTGAATGGGTCTGAGTTTAAAATGGACACGATATATTGACAATCATGGTTAATGTATTATTATGTTTCTGTTTGAAATTAGTGTTATAAGATTAACATAATAGTTATGATCTCATTGTATATCTTTTTCGAGACGAAAAATGTTTAAGTTGGGAATGTGATACGAGTGTGTTGGAATAGTGTTTTAAGTGTCTAAACGTTAAATATTACATATGATTATTCATTTTTATGCATGTGATTAAGTTGAATAGGTTAACTATGAGTTGGAAGTGATTTTGTAGGTAAAACAAGCAAGTTGAAAGCTTACATGGTGAAACAAGTCATTGGAGGTGTCAAGAAAGAAGGATTTAAAGTGCAGCAGAAAGGCTTCCACCGTAGCCTACTGTAGCCACCGTAGGCTACGCCAGCTCAAGAAAAAAATCAGCAGAATGTACCCCAGCGTAGGCTACGCTGGCTGGCGTAGGCTACGCCAGGGCCTCCGTGGAACACCTATAAAACCGCGTTTTTGTTAGGTTTCACCCACCACTTGCCCCCCATTCGACCTAGATCGATTTGACATGAATTTGGGAGTTTCTAGGCCTAAAATTCATCATTCCAACTCTCAAAAACAAGATACAATCATCCGGAATGCAAATCAACAACGGTTTTGAAGATCATTCAAGAACGATGAGCGGCTAATCTTCTTGTGATCTACTTTGGGTATTAGGTTTTGTGTGATTAGGTTTTTGTTTATGTTTAACTTTGTTGGGATTAAACTTTAGAACCTGTTAAGTTCTTTCATAAGTTTAACTTGTGTTTTGGTTATTTAAACAATGATTTTAGTAAACTTTGATTTGAATATCATCTAATCTTTCGGAAATTATATGATTGCAAGTTTTGGTTTCTAATTGAATCGGCATTGTGTATTAAGACCTATTAAGTCTTGATTATCGATATCACTTAATCATTACACGCATAGAATCCCCGTTAAGGACTTTCCACCAAGTTGGACTAAACAATTACCGAAAACCAACCCTTGATCCCGGGGTGGATTACTATTTCTCATAATTGTCTTCTTAACTAATTTTTATTATTTGTAATTTGTTTTCCTAGTTCACTTGTTAATTATTTCAAAATCCAATTTTCACAGCCAAGAGGCAATAGTATAAGTAGTTCAACAATTTAGTTTTAGTTAAGTAACTTAATTAAATAATCAAACGAATCGTGTAACACTAACCACATGCTCTCCCTGGATACGATACCTGACTTACCCTAGCTACCTAGGTTGATTAGGTTTTTGCATGACCCCAACGACAGGTCATCAATGACTCGACTCTTTTCCAAATAAATTTACGTCGAAAAGAAAAAACACGTGCAGTAGCGTCGTATGCCGCGTGATAAAATATAGATTATAATCGCCCCGACTTGTTTCCAAACAAAAACTACGTCGAAACGTAGAGTAACTCGGATTTATACCGTCAAATGAAAACGTATAATATTTGACTAAACGCGTTTCCAAACAAAACTTAAGTCGAAACGTAGACAAACTAAAAGCGTATTATATTTGATCCGACTCTATTCTGAACAATAATTACGTCAAAACGTAGACGAACGTCAAAACGTAGATCATCTTAAAGCGTATATAAATAAGCACAAAAACGTTTTATATGACTCGACCCGTTTCTAAACAAAATTGACATACGTAGATAGACTCGAATTTATACTGGCAGGTATATAAAAATACATAGGTAAGAATTTAGTTTTTTTTAAGTCAAAATGTATAGGAGTAACCCGAAATTTTAGAAACGGAAGGGGTGAAAGTGACATGTTACCAAGTTTATAAAAGAGTTGAAGGTGAAATTGTAAATATGTAAAGTTGAAGGGGAGTAAAGTCCAGTGACATAAACTACCGACTTTTACTTTTAAAATATAGTATCGTTATTTTTAGTTCTATTAGAAATCATCGAAATATACTTTTTTCATTGAAAAAACTGCAGTGCCTTTGATAAACGATTTTAGAATTTGAGCTTGTATTTAAGTATAATTTATCACTTTGGCTTGTTTACTTCTAGCCTACCAAATACGAAAACAAAAGAAAGAAATACATTTTAGAACAATATTGTTTAAAGTTATCTTGCAATATCTATACTAGACAAAATAAGCTAAAAGTATTAAAGAAAAAAGAAGTCAGTAGATGTGGTTATGTTACTAAAGTTAAATTTATAAACCTCTGAACTCAATTTTCAAGACTTATAAACATCTCACAAATTTACCGATTAGAAAGCTGATGTAGCGCACGAGTGAAATCGAAGCTCAAACACGTTGATTCTGCGAATACCCGTGATGATGTTCACCCAAACCCTAACTTCGACCCCAAAAGTCACGAATTTGAAAAGACAAACTTTTTTAATTGCAGAAATGATCAAGTGACCATCCAAATTACATCAAGACAACTTAAATAACAAGCCAAAATTCGAACGGGCCTAAAACAAACAACCATGGGCCAAACAAAAGCCCAAAACAAAACCGAAAAACTAGAAAAAAACATAAAAGTGGCCCAAAAAACCCATTTAGAAACCGGTTACCATGACGTAGCCCTCGTTTCCACGGTTGTTTTGACTGGTAACACGTCAGAAACAGAGGCTCGTAGCCCAGGTTATGCCCATTTTCGTGCAGCGCGGTCTTGGGCCTCCAAAAACATTAAGGTCCGGTCTTCAACACTTGGGCCCGCATCAAAGGCTGAATATTTGAAAAAGACAAAATTGCCGAATTTCATCTGGACAACTTGGCTGAATCGCACATATAAAGCTACCAATGCAATCACCAATTTGGTAAGCTAGTTCGGCTATTTAAGCTAATGCTTAAGGATACTAACACAACGATGTAAAGAGTGGATCACCCATTCAAGTACTTCAACGTATTTTATTGAGTAAGTTAGATATACGAGTGAGTCTTTCATTGTATCATCTCAACCCATTAAAACCTGACGTGTTATGTAATACAATATTCTAAACATAATTTAAAATATAATTTAATTACTAACTCAAACATTTTAAGTCCTTACTTTAAATTAAACATTAACTATTTTAATTTAATTCAACTAAGTCTTATATATTAGAGTATATAATCTTATTGTAATTTATATGTATTTAGAGGGCGTTATTATGTAACTTAGATGCTTATATATAGGGATGCATGTAATCTTCTTTTGATCAAATGTTTCAATACCATAAACTAGGGGTGAGCATAAACGGTTCTTACTCGTTAGAACCGGCAAAAATACCCGCACCGAACCGTTTAGAACCGTGAGAGTATGTTAAGATGCGGTTCCACGGTTCCTGAAATTATGGCTTCAGGGTTACGGGCCGGGTCGGTTCCAAACCCGTTAAAATGCATACAAGAACCGAGTAACCGTAAAGTATGTATAGTATAGAATCAATAGTTAATTATGATGCAGATTCCGTGAATGTTTTGGTTAGTGTTTTAAGTCGGTGACTCTGCTTCATCTTTATAAACCTTCGTCATCAACATAAACCTTCGTCATCCATTCTGCCATTATTATAGATCATTATCTTTATAATCTTCCATCTTTAACAATTTTCATCATCATCAATGACGATCATCGCCAAACTTCATCATAATCGTCAGGACCTAGTTTTCTCTCAACGGGTTTCTCGGCTAAGTATAATTCACTGAATCTTGTTCATAATCGCCATCGGAATCTTTATAATCCACCATCTTCAACAATCATCATGTACGTATTATTCACGGGTTTTTACGTGACAAGTATTTGGAATCGGCTGTGATCTTTACGACCCTAGTACTCTAATCAGCTTCACCTACTCGAATCGGCTGTGAACATCATGTGTGTTGTTGGAGATTTGAGATCAATTGACATAATTAATTATTTATGAATTTTGTGCATAGAAAGCATCTATGAAGATTGAACAGAAAGCAACCATGAAGATTGAACAAAAAGCACAACTCCATGGAGATTTCTACATTGAAAGCTATACCAAACCATTTTATTACTCACGGCTCTGCAGGAACCGATTGGTTCCAAACCCGTAAAAACCATCAAGATAACCGAACCGTGAATATAGTATGTGGGTCGGTTACGGTTCCATGAGTTTCACTCAATCGGGTTCAGTCCCGGTTCGGGTCTACCGGTTCCGGGTCGGTTAAACCCGATTGCACAGTCCTACCATAAACACTTTTATGATAGCAGCGTCACTCTAGACTCTCTACCACATACAAAGCTTCTTTAAGTTCTTTTTTTTTTACAAATACCCATCATGTTTCTAATAAAGTTTTGTTTTGGTTCAAGATCCCGTTTTGCGACAGGTTAATTGTTCAGTGCCTTCTATTAGATCACCCCTAAAGTAAACTTGGTTTGATCCCATGTGCTAGCTTATTCCAACTCCCAATTGGTATTTTAAACAATAAGAATAAATCTTGGTTTATAGTTTTTATTTCAATATAAAGTTGACAATGGCATATATTCCCTTAACAAGTTTAACAAAACAACTTAATTGCATATTTACTCAATTCAAAATTATTATTGCATATATCTCCTCTTTTAATATTTTTAATTGTATATTTACCCACTTCAAACCAAAATTACATATATTCCCTTTATTAATGAAAAAAATTAAATTCACCCATTGATTTATTTTATTAAAAATAAATTATAGATTGAAATGTTACCCTTGTCTTTACCAATACTATAAAATCTTTTAAATTTTCTTATACACCCATTTTTAGCTAGTTTTTTTTTCTTTTTACATTTTTTAATTTTTTTGTTTTTAATCATGTTTCACTAATGACTGTTTTTAGTTTCTTACATTTTTTTCTTATTTTGTTTTTTTAATAATTTTATCCGTCTATGGTTGAGTCTATTCTTTTTATCAAGCTTTTTGATTAATAAATTAAATACACTACAAATAGCAAACTTTTAATTTGTTATAGAACTAAAAAAATCATGACAAAAAACAATTTTAAACAATCAAGGGTAGAATTATCATCTTGATCTATTTTTAATTAAAGTCAAAATGGTAAATTTGATATTGTTTTCACTAAAGGAAGTGTTATATATAATTTTAGTCTTAAGTTGGATAAATATGTAAAAAAGTAGATTAAGGAAGAAAAAATATGCAATTTTAGTTTGGAGTTGGATAAATATACAATTAACAAGATCTACAAGAGATTATATGAAATTGCCCCTTTATTTTTGTCTATAGAATTCCACAAGAGTTACCTTTTTCTTTTTGTCTTTCTATTAGTAATTACTTGATCGTAGCACTTACACCAATTCTGCGTTTCTTTTTTCTTTTATTGATCGACTCATCTCACTTAGGGCTGACAATTTCTAACAATGACCTGTTAAAACAACTCGACACTACACGAAGTTAACAGGTTTCATGTTTGAATTTAACAGGTTTTGTGTCTTAAACATATCGATACGTTAAGACACGATAAAATTTATGTCTAAAAAGGTTAAATCACTGTTACCTGTTAATAATCTGTTTATAATTTTTAATATTTCAAAAATCGATAAATATACCCTCCCTTACCTACAGCCGCTCACAACTCACTAAGACACAAACCTCCATCGATCTACATCTCTACGCCTCTGCTTCTCGCTCGATCCGCCACTGCCATCAAACCTCTTGATGGTAGGCGACGACAATCCAGTCAAAGATCACTCCTGTGCTGCTACTCGATTGATCTTTTTTTTGTATCTTTGATGGAGTCGCAACCTTCATTGATTGATATGTTCGAATCTTGTCGAGCTTGTTTGAGATTAGAGGATTCATATATTGTACCAACTATCAAAGTACTAGATTGAGATTATACTTTTACACATTATAGTACCCTTAATGATGATGGAACGTGGATACATCATAAGCTAACTCATGTGTCCCTTGATAGGTTTCTAAACAGGCAATTTCGTGTTAACCTGTTTTATATAGGTTTGTGTCCGTGTTTGAAAATAATTACATGATAAGTTATCGTGTCGTGTTCTTGTCTAGTATAACAGGTCATCGTGTCTTATCGTGTCAGGTATGTCTAGCGCTACTTTCGCTAGACAAAAGTCCACTGCCACCAATCTCAGCTGATCAACCAACTGTTTATCTACGAATACCACCTCTCCTTTTGAAGACTACCGCCCGACCATGATCAAGTCACCACTCTTTTATAAGACTGCATTTCTCCATCGCATTCATGTAAAAATCCATAACCTAGTCACCAACACCAATCTTGTAGAGGTCGAGGACGAGGCTGCAACTCCTCTTGTGGTGGTCGCAACGGTGGTCTCGACTGATAACTATTGACTCATTTCCTGCTCTCACCCCACCGCAGGCTTGGTGGAACACACCACCCCCACCTTACCCGTCATAACGTTCACCATAGTCATCCTCTACCCCTTGGAACACCAAACCATCACAACATGCTACACCACCCACGGTCGACATGATTGCCCCCATAGCCTGAATAACCCTCCTAAATTTCAATATCATGCACTAAACCCGATGGATATATATAAGCACCACTTTTCAAAATATGCAACTCATATCACCGGATCCCACTTGGTACTTAAACAGCGGTGCTCTGGCTCATATCACCGCAAATCTAGGTATGACACACTCTCCTTTGTCTTCATCTTTGTCGAATAATATTTTAGTAGACACGGCGAGTCTTCGCAAAAATAAAGACATTCTCCTAGCCCCAAATGTAATTAAGAACCTTGTTTTTGTCCAAACAATTACCCGAGATAATCAAGTTTCCATTGAATTTAACCCGTTTGGCTTTTCTATAAAGGATCTCAAGACTGGAGTGCACATTTCTTTCTACAATAGCTCTAGGGATCTTTACCTGTGCACAAAACTCATCACCACTCCACTTGCTTGTCTTGCTTCATCCTCTCAAACTTAGTATTCAAGATTTGACAATCCAGGATCACTGTCAACTAATAAGGATAAAACCCTCCAATATTTTTCATTCATGTTAGTCATCAAACAACAAGTGCTTACCTTTGTCTAGTTCATTGGCAACTACTTTTGCGTCATTTGATATCGTCCATTGCGATTTATGGACCTCTCTTATTACTAGTGAAACCATATATAAATTCTACATGGTTTTGATTGACAACTTTACTCATTACGTGTGGATCTATCCATTAAAATTCAAATCAGAAACATTCACTACATTTGTAAGTTTCATAAACTTATTCAAACACAATTTAACAAGTTTATAAACACTTTTCAATGTTATTTAGGGGGAGAATTTGATAACAATAAATTCAAAAAGTTTGCTCATAAGGATGATCCTTTTTTTTATTCTCTTGTCCACAAATATCTTCATAAACAGAACTCAAAAAAATGATTCATAGACTCAATGATATCATTCAGGCCTTACTCATGCACGCCCATCTTCCCGAGCTTTTAGGTATTAACATTATTCTCCCTACTAAAGTCTAAACGTCTCAATTTTTCACACCATCATATGCTCTTTATCTCTACCACCCATGTATGAGCATCTACTGATGTTCGGGTGTGCTTGTTACCCAAACCTTTTCGTAACTACAACACACAAATCATACCCGGCCTCGTTGTATCTGTTGCATATATCTGAAGTACCACCTAATTTCCATGGCTATCGATGCTATGTCTCCGAGCAGGCAAGGTCCATTTGTCTCGGCACGATGTATTTGACGAACATATCTTACTGTTTTCCACACAACAAGCCTCGCCACCTTCTACCACCAACGAAACCGAAACTTCACCTATAGTATTTAACCCATTAAACCACCCCCTCACCACTATTAACCAACTTTGCAACCAACACAAAAACTACTACCACCCCATCATATTCACCGCGAAATAGCCAACCCTCAACCCCCTCATAACAAGTGCCTACCATACCCTACCATCCACAGCCGCCAATCTGCCACCCAAACCTACCATATGCACACCCGATCACAATCGGGTATCACCAAACCCATACAACACCTCAACCTACATACTACAACTAATCCTTCTATCTGACCTGCTAATTGGCAAACTACCATGACCAATGAATTTACAGCTCTACATGATAATATGACACTTGAGAGCTCGTACCACGTCCCAATAACCACCCGGTTACTTGACGTATGTGATTGTTTCGGCGTAAATTCAGCCGCTAAATCTCTTGAACGATACAAAGCTCGCTTAATTGTTAATGGATGTTCCCAAACCGTTTGGGATAAAAAGTCACGAGACTTTTAACCTAGTTGTGAAACAGGCCAATGTACGTACGATTCACACCTTACTTGTCTCATAGTAGTGGTCTATGCGACAACTGGATGTTAAAAACGTCTTTTACATGGAAATTTATATGAAATATATTTATGCATTAACCATCGCAGTTTATAGGTTCATCATTCTCGGGTCATGTTTGTAGACTTAAACACTCATTATATGGTCTCAAACAGTTACACTGAGCATGGCGCACCTGCTTTTCTAAATTTATTATATCTCTAGGTTTAAAAGTAGCATGAAAGATTATTCTTAATATGAGTACTACCATGGATGTCACATCGCTTATTTATTGTTATATGTCAATGATATTATGCTCAATGTTTCATATTGGGTTTTCTACAAAACATTATTTATATTTTATCTAACGAGTTTGCCATGACTTATATGAGGGATTTACATTATTTTTTGTGCATTACAGTAACTAGCGAAAATAGGGGTTATTTCTTAGTCGATCTCAATATGCAAAGGAGATCTTGTGATGGGCATCCATGACTATTCGTAAACTAGTTTCTACTCTTGTGGATACTTCCTCAAAACTTAGTGCTACAGATATTCTCTTTATCTGATTGTACAATTTATCGAAGCCTAGCTGGAGCAGTTTAATATCTTACGTTTACAAGACTCAGATATTACCTATGCAGCACAACTGGTTTGATTGTTTATGCATGCTTCACAAGAGCTTCATTTTCAGTTTATGAAAGACATCTTGCGTTAAATTCAGAGAACTATTGACTACGGGGTGCGAATCACCTTGACTCCATTTCGGTCCCTCACTACATACTCAAAGGCGGATTTGGCCGAATGTCTGGTTTCACGCAAATCAACTTCAGGTTATCAGGTTTCCCTGGCGACAATCTCTTGTCTTGGTCATCTAAGCGACATAGTTCGAGTGCAGAGGTGGAATACTGAGCCGTCTCCGTTACCCTAACCCCAGGTGTACCATCAAACTACACATCGAGGGTGTGTTTAGTTTGTAATTGTGATGGCCACCATGGGTGGCTTCACTTCCTTGAAAAGCTTATTTTTCGTTGTTTCTTTGGGTGCTAAGTATTGTTTTTTGTTTTTAAAAGGACCGGTATATTATTTTAATTTTTTTATGTATGAGTTATTAAAGTCTTTATACTTAAAATTAACATGCATCTACTCCAAGTCTCCAAAGATTTTATGTGTTACGTGTCTCCGTGTCGGTGAACAATTAAAACTATAAATATTATTTATGATACTTAGAGACCAAACGGCAATTCATATAAATCATAGGACGTTGTATAATTAATTAACTCAATATATTTTAAATAAATTTAAAGCAAATAAGTATTTTCTTTTTTGGAACCAAGAAGACTGCAATAGAAGTATGTTAATATGTCAGCAACTAATACGACTTTCTTGTGGTTTACAATTAAAAGCATTATGGAACCGATGACATCATGGCTTACCAGTTGCCAAATCTAGAACACGTTGAATTATCCTCATGAACTGAACACCTAAATTGACTTTTCATTCATTTCATTTAAATATCTCGTATTCTATATTTTGTTTATATAGATGTGCATTTTATAATCATATACTTTTGAATTATTATATATACACAAAGGTTGATGCATACAAATCAAATTATAAGAAAAAACCAAACCATAGGATTCATATACGTATGTGCTAGTTTTTAATTTCATCATGTATTAAGCACAACATGTTTTCAATGAGACATCTTCGTAGTAAGATGGTATATTTTTAACAAAAAGTTGTGAGTTAAAACGCCTAGAAAATGTACGAATTTAAAAGTAGAGTACGTTTAAAAGTAGAGAATATTCGTGTTCGCGAGTAAAAACATTAATAAATTCAAAAATTAAAATTTAAACATAGTAGTATAGTTTTATGTAATTCAGTTATAACTCACAACTTTCATATTATTTAACTTTGCTTTATTTATCAAAGCTTTTATTTAGTATATATACTCTTACATCATACCCCATAATATATTATGATGAAAGTATTTAACAAATAACTACTTTTTAATTAAATGTTGCACTCATTTAATGTTGATGGCGTATAAAACCTGAATACCAGTTACCCCGACAAGACGTCATGCTTCTAGAACACCCCTCAACTCTTCTGCCTTGACTTTGTTTAAATGTTTTGTCTTATAAAGACATCCAAAAACTAACCTAAAATACAAGGATTCAACGTGCATATGATCAAAGAATTTCATAAAAGAATGGCACCAACTCCTAATGGTAACGAGTTACCCTTAAACGAGAACGATTCACAAGATATGGTGATCTTTCAAGTTCTTAACGAAGCCAACACGTTGGTTGGCCCCAGCAGGATCAGACATAGTCCTAATATTGTTTCAAGGACTACCCTTGACCCGACTCGTGTGATAACAAAGAATAGGCACTATAGAGGGGTGAGGCGTCGTCCATGGGTAAGTTTGCAGCCGAGATTCGTGACTCCAACCGACATGGTGTGAGAGTGTGGTTGGGGACATTCGAAACAGCTGAGGATGCTGCGTTGGCTTATGATCGCGCTGCCTTTCAAATGAGAGGGTCTAAGGCTCTTTTAAACTTCCCCGCTAGACTTGTGACATCGTTAACGAGAGTTGACCAAGAATCAAGCTTGAATGGAAACGATTGGCGAGGGTCATATCCGAGTGCTAGTTCGGGTGATATGTTGAGTCTAATGTCTAATTCGAAAGGTGATTCGGGGTCAACTTGTGAAGGAGGAAATATGCTTCAACTGTTTTGAAGTGGTATACACACACATATGTACATATGTATGTGTATGTGTATGTGTATGTGTATGTGTATGTGTATGTGTATGTGTATGTGGATTAGATCATTAGGAAACAAATAAACCACTTATTACTTCTTAGAATGTAAACATCTCTCTCTAGCATTTCTTTCAGGCTAAGGATTGTGAAAGTGTTCTCTTTTTTGTTCGTTTCATGATCAATTGCCAAAAAGTAGTTCTTTTGGTTTATAATTATTTGATACTACATATATGTTGGAAATTGGATCAGGAAATTAAACAACGAAAACTTGATGAGAGAAGCAGATTTTATGAAACTCAAACTCATGGTTAATATTAATTTCAAACCACATATTACTGTAATGATCTTCTGCCCTTCTAATTATACCACACAATTACTTAATCATCATGATTGATCCTAAATTAATTTTTACCAAATAAAACGTCATAGCATAAACTAAACCAAACCAATCCGAATAGGAAACAAAATCAAAATTAATAAACCAAGTAAAGAAAAAACCAAAAACTTGCCAATTGTGATCATCAACTATTATGTTATTTCTTGAGCGGTTTCAATGATTCATGGGTTCGTTTCAATCTCTTTTTAATGATCGAATTTGATAAGGTTTTGATACGCAATTTTTATAGATTTCATACCGGTCATTGATTTCTCTTTGATAATATCTGATTAAATATTCATAAGTACCGGCAAAATATTTCAAATCCGAAAGTGTTAACACGATTTTTAGAGACATCCAAGTTTCATGAATCATAAAAACTTACTTTACCTATAGAAGTTATAGCCACTCGTCATCATTGTTCAAGTATGTCTAAACCCTAGCCGATATTTACAACCACCACTATCATCTTGATGCTATGGCTTAACACCACTAAGATTGATGTCGTGTTACTGATATTATTTCACTTATATAAGGGTGGAGGGAGTGGTTGTCCTAATTAGTTCACTTATATAAGGGTGGAGGGAGTGGTTGTCCTATCCTCAAAGTCACTCACAATAATGTCAACATTACATCGTATTCTATCAAAAATCCTATTTTTTTTTTCCAAAAATGATGAACTGATTCCCCAAAGCACTCTAGAATTGTAATTATTTGATTTATGTTAATTAAATTCAAAGAAAGAGGTTCAAATACAAAGTGTATTTTTGCTACAAAGTGTGAGAAGACACAATGAGTCAAAAAAAGTCACAAAAAATTTATACCTCACAATCTAAATCGAATTTCAAAAAAGTAATTCTGAGCTTTTGTTCCCCTAGCCGTCCTCACTAAGAAAAAAAATAAACAAAAAATAAAAAAAATAAAAAAATTAACGTTTTTTTTATTGTGTCATTTATAAAAGACACAATGACGTCATTGTGTCATTGTGAAAGACACAATAACGTCATTGTGAAAGACACAATGACGTCATTATGTTATTATAAAAGACATAATGACGTCATTGTGTCATAAAAGACACAATGAAATTTTTTTTATTTTTTTTATTTTTTTTCTGAAAGAGGACGACGAGAAGAACAGAGACTCTGAAGTACTTTTTTGAAATTCGATTTAAATTGGGAGATATAATTTTTTTTGTGACTTTTTAGCCTCATTGTGTCTTCTCACGCTTTGTAGCAAAAATACACTTTGTAGAATAACCTCACCCAAATTCAAATATGTACCGACTATTTGAAGACTATTTTTCAAAAAACTATAAATACTTAAATCTATTTCACTTTTCAATCTTCATTTTTCACTTCCTAGTTTCTTTTAGCAAATCTAAAACATGGCGAACTGACGAGGCAACATCTTTCAGTTTTAAGCCGCATCCGAAAAATGTACTGGAAAATCCACCTACGGTGGTTGAGCCTTAACCCGCCAGTGGTTAGACCTGCAAACCCGTTGGCGGTTGAATTTACAAACCCTCTTGTGGATGATCCATGGGGTTGATGATGGTTATTTTGATTGGAACTGGAATTTCGATAACGCCTTTAACCAAGTGTTATCAGAAGATGAACACCCATTCAAAAACGAGTACATGCCGGAAGACGATCACTAACCGGAAGATGAGTACGTGGCGGATAATCCATGGGAAGATGAGTACGTGCCTACTAATTGTTGCTATTACCATAATATGATGAAAGACAAGTACGATATGGATTCGAATTATTCATGTGATTCACTTTTTTAAATATGTTTTATGTTTTAGTTAATGTCTTTTATATTATAACTAGTTTTAGTTACTCGTGTATTACACGGAAAAGAGAGAGTTAATTATTAAATAACATAAAAATATAAATAAAACCAAGTGCATTATATATTAAATAAGACATAACAACTTTCAATTATAAGGTCATAAATGAGCAAAAACCTCATTGTAAACTACATTTATAGTAACGTTAGTAAGTTTGCCCTCATTATCTAAAGCTAAGAGTTTCAATCTATTTTTTACTCTTGACTTGTGACAAGACGACATAAAACTTACCATGCGTAAGAACAGACTATTTTAAGTACAAACCGACTTTTGACAAAGATTGACCTTAACTTTTATTTATTGTAATAGCGAAATATATAGCCAAATGAAACTGTATTCTTTTATACTTAAAAGGAATCTTTTGACATGTCAAATCGTGAGCTAGAATGTTGATTATTATTTATTTAATACTAACTTTAGTAAACTCGTTTATTATACGGGTTAAAAAATAAAATATTAAATATAATAAATATTTATGAAGTTAAAATAATATTCTAAAATAAGATATGATTAAAATTACATATGAGTAATAACAATAAATAATAAAATAATGATATTAAATTTTAACCTTTTTTAATATTTTTTCAAAATAAACCGTATTAAAAATGTCATTTTTAAAAAACATTAATTTTAAAATATTTTATATTTTAAAAAAGTTAGATGTTTTAGAAAAGATTCTTATTTTCTAAAAATTTGTTTTCTAGAAATAACATTAATAAAAAGACATCTTTCTTAATTTATTAAAAAAATTTAGTCTAAAAAGAATTAAAATTATTTAATATTCTTAATTTAGATAATTATTTTAAAGGAGAGAGATGCGGCAAAAACGAATTTAGGGGGGCTAGAAATGTGTCAAGTGTCCCCCTAAGTTACTCTTTTAGTATTATATATAGATTTAAAACTAACGTTAGTAAACCCCTGTATTATACGGGTTGAAAAAATAAATATTAAATATAATGAAAATTTATAAATAAAATAATATTCTAAAATAAGAATGATTAAAATTATGTATAAGTAATAAAATAATGATGTCAATTTTTAACCTATTGTTTTTAACTTTTTTTCAAAAAAAAAGTTAAATATTTTTTCAAAACAAACAGTATTAAAAAAATATTATTTTTAAAATTTCTTATTATATCTCCTAATTTTAATTATTTTTAGTTTATAAAAAATTTACTTTTTAAAAAAACCAATATTAAAATATTTTATATTTAAAAAAAAGTTAGATGTCTTAGAAAAAAAAAATTATTTTATCAAAATTTATTTTTTAGAGATAATATTAATAAAAAGACATCTTTCTTAATTTATTAAAAAATTTATCTAAAAAAATCAAAATTGTTTAATATTTTTAATTTAGGTAATTATTTAAGAGATGAGAGAGACGGGAAAAATAAAGTTAAGGGGCCTAAGAATGTGTCAAGTATGCCCTTAAGTTACTCTTTTAGTATTATGTATAGATTATGTTTCTACGTTGTAATTATGTTTTTCTTGGTTACAAATTTAAAAACATAATAATTTTAAATACAAAATCTAAAAGTTAGAACATTTAAAAAAAATACAACAGCTAGAATCCTAACTATAATATTACCGTTTTCAAAAGTAGTTACTTTGGTGATGCATTAAGCAATCAAGACTTTTTTGCTTGGGGTTTATACCATGAGATAGTATTATCGATTACGGCATATTAATTTTGATCGATGGATTGTAATCACCGAGCCCACTCTGTTTACCCTAACAAGTCATATTAAAGTCTGAAACTTTTAAAAAATCTTATGAACCTTTTTTGAAAAATGGATTTGTTTGGTACGCTACTGACTCAACATTCAACACCACCTGAAATATCCGAATGATCGTTTACAAAGGCCTAAATGGCCGTTCAACCTGTTAAGTGTTAGGCTAGACAAGTGGGCAGACAAGCCCGGTCCAACCGTTTACTAAGCCCTAAACATGCGTTTACCTTTTTAATATTATTTTGTTATATTGAAAACTTTTATAAAGTTTATAATATGTTATATATTATATAATATTTATTCCTATATTATGTTCATATAATACTTAATTATAGTTTAGTTTTTAAATTATTTTATGAAATTTATATTTTATATCTATATATTATATAAATTATATTAATTTCTATTATTATAAATGAAATATGTAAACTTTAAAGTTATACAAATAAAAAAATATATTTTCATAGACATGGGCTTTGAGGAGTTTTTTGATGTGGAGGTCAATGCCATTGCGGTGGTGGTGGTGGGAGTAAGTTGTCTCGTCCCGTTGTCTGTTGACACATCCACTGGTTGTGCCAACTCGATTAATCAATGAAATTGTTCATCTGTTGAGTCATCATCTGTAACGTCTCATCCTAACGAGCATGACCAGCACGATGGGCGCCCTTCCAGTTATGGTTTGTCAAGCTCCATATGACGTGTGTTTGGATCATCTTGCACTGATGGAATCAACGTCTAACCATTATGTTTGAACATCCACCTAATTTTCGATAATCTGCAATCATGTTCATTCATATAATATGTTCACGATCAACAAACACAAACGTAAAAACTGGTCCGTTTAACCAGACCAAGTTCTCAGGGGTGAGGACCTGTAAAGCATCTACTAGGCGGGTAATATACATACCACCACAAATCCACAAATATGTTTGGTCTTCTTCAACCCGTACAACTAATAAAACAATATGCAATACGCCAGATTACACAGTTTCAAGAACACAGGGTCAAGCCAAGCCCTTATCCACATGAATGGAATTCATATCTCCTTCGTCTAGTTAAGAAGGGAGATCGTCCAGTCCATCAATATGGAATCACTTGAGGAGTGTCGAAAAATCACAATTTCAAATCAAACAAAATATTACAAAAAAACAAGTTCTTTTAAGTCACCCCCACCCCGCTAGTAATCCTATGTTCCTATATTATAATCAATGAACCGGTGAAGACATCTATACAACTAGTAGTTCATTATTGTGGCATTTTTTTCATTTTTAGCCTGATAATAACCCACACTGATATGTTACCAAACAGTTTAACAATAACACCTTTAGGTTATCACTTAAAAACATTCAACAACCAGGTTGCTCAGTTTCTTGAAGTGTGTATCAACCCATCAAAACATCAAACTGGGCCACGGAAAAGTTTTGTGACACCCCTCAAGTATGAAAGTGATAGCATTCTTGTCACTACGAAAACTAACAAAATTAATTATTCATTAAATGGAAAAAAAAATATTTAAACTCGTTAAAATAGAATACAACACTAATAATCATGCTTTTCCAACTCAAAGTTGTACGTAAAAAAACTTTAAATAAAGCTCTTTATATTAAGGGCCGTTAATGGTAAAAACTATTCTACGGCTCATTTATCATGTTACGAGCATGGTTAAATTGCTGAAGTCTCGTAACAATTTCTAAGATATCACGAGAAGACTCAAATTCTTATTTAGAAGCTTATTAAGTATTTTAAGTGCATCTGATCCTTGAAGTAACTTAAGCCGATGATGGTTTCAAACATAAACAGACACCATCTCTTAACGAGAACTTGATACTATTACCTGGAACAATCATATTAGTAACAAAAGAGGGTTAAAACAGGTTGAAATTTAACTCAACATATACTAATAAGAGTGATTTTACCTTTTTTTATTAGATAGAGAATGAAACATGTTGATAGTAAGAGAAAGGGAGGAGAAGCAGAGGTTTTTTCGACCGAATGTTGAGTTTTGAGGGTACCTTCGTCGTTTCTTATATCGGTGTTTGCATGAGGTTGTATGAGTTGGCACGAAAGTAGCAGAGATCCCATTTTTACAAATGACGAACAACTGTTTAACTTGGTCTAAATAGTTGTTTTTAATGCTCTTTGGGCTCGCATTTCTAAAAAGGGTAAACACCTAGTGTACTACACGGCCGGTCACTTTCAAACGATCATTTAATACAACCTAAACGGTTGTTCAAGATAAAAATATGAAGAGTAAACTTCGGTTTGCTCCTTGTGGTTTGGTTCAAATAACACTTTTCATCTGAAGGTTTTAAAATTTTGATTTTGCTCCCTGTGGTTCTAATCTGTCTCAATGAACTCCAGCCCACTAACACCGTCATTTTTTCTGTTAAATAGAGGGGTACTTTAGACTTTTTACACATAGGGACCAATCATGTAATACACTTAAATTTAAAGAGGGATTGTTCTGTAATGTGATTATAGTTCATAAGTTACCCATCTAACCTAAAAACACACACATACACACATACTCTCTCTCTCTCTCTAACCCAGCCTACTTCCGCCACCACCTGACCTCAGCCGCTGCCACGCCACCCCACCCCACCCACAAACCTACCGGTGCTAGCACCCTTCGACTTAGATCTCCACAGACCCATCGCAGTGTTGTTTGATTAGTATACTTTTGACGGTTGAAGCTAAGATTATCAGCAATCAAGGTTTAGAGGTAGACAACTCTTTGAAGAAGAGAAGAGAGGGAGATGTTATGGTGATGTGTGAAGGTGAAGGGTAGGGATAGTTTTTTAACAGAGACGATTGAGGATGTGTTGGTGGTTGAAAGAGAGCTGATTGAGGGTGTGCAAAGGTGAGGGGTTTTGTAGGGCTTTAATAGTGGTGGTGAATTTTGGTGGTGGCCGTAGGCAGTGCTGGTGGTGGCGGTTGAGAAAGGAGTTTCCGATCTGATAAAATGGTGCAATAACAATATTCAGATCTCATTTATAATATGATAAATATGTGGAAGATGATGATGAATTTCAATGGCGGTCGTTGATGGTGTATGGTGGTGGCTGTCGTCGACGGTGGCTAGTGGTGGCGATCGTAGGCGGTGGCTGATGGTGGCAGGGTAGAGGGGGTGGGGTGGGTTGAGGTGGAAGATAAGAATAAGGTTGGAGTTCATTAAATTACACAACAGTTTTAGTATATTACATAAGTAGTCCCTGTATCTAAAAAGTCTAAAATACCCTTTAAATTAACAGAAAAAAATAATGGTGTTAGTGGGTTGGCATTAATTGATACAAATTAAAAACCACAGGGAGCAAAATCAAGATTTTAAAGCCTTTGGATGAAAAGAGTTATTTGGACCAAACCATAGGGAGCAAAACAGAAGTTTACTCAAATATAAATGATGTATGAATCACAGAAACATAATCCATCTTTATATTCATTTCTCTCTTTTGCATGAGGAAACTAGGATTAACAAGAAGTCACATTTACTACCTACTTTCTCGGAAGCACCGAAGCGGCCCAAGCAGGGGGTACCCGTTTCAGGTACTTTCCGGAATCGGAAACACAACCGAAACGCGTCCGAAACGCTTCGATTGCGTACCGGTATCGGGTGTTATTTAAGGCAACATTTCTAGCAAGTTTCCATGGAGTTACGACTTAATTTTGGGGTTTTGGTATAAAACCTCTAAAATTCTCTCAAACTGCCACCGCCTAATTGTCTTCTTAGAAACGATCTGTGCGAGTCTGCGAGATTCAACAACGTAATCGACTTTTCCTTTGCATTAGAGGTGAACAACAAACATCATCGACTTTTGTTTTGGAGGTGAACAACGAACGTCATCGACTTTTGCTTTGAAGGTGAACAGCAAACAGCCGAACATCCTGTTACAGTGTTACTTCATCGAGACATCGACTTTTGGAGGTGAGAACTGAGAACTGAGGTCTGAGAAGATTATCAGTAGCTTTTTGAATTTTGACTAAATTGACTATTGAATTTTGACTAAATGTTAATTAAATATTTGGATGCATGACTGCAAGTCTGCAACACAACAACAATGATAGATTATATATATATTATAATATATATATATTATAGTTAAATTTTTACATTAGTTAACAAGAAGTTTAAAATATTATCGTGATGAACTTGATTGTTTATTCTTATTGTCTGGGTGTCATAAGCTGAACAATAAGGCTTCAATCGATTATCGCTTCTCAAAAAACACAAGGGTCATCAACATCAATAGAAGAACCACCATTGTGGAAGTATGTTACTAAAATCGAAAAGCAAGGTAACAGAAGAACATGGAAATTTAAGTGCAACTTCTGTAGTGAAATCAGACAAAGATCATATTCTAGGGTTAGAGCACATTTGCTTGGTATAAAAGGTAATGATCATTGAATCATTGATTAGTATTCTATGTTGATTGTATCATACAATCATATTTTATGATTCATTGATTCGTATTGTATATTTATAAATATAATTTGTATTCTATAGGTCTTGGGATTAGTATTTGCAAGAAAGCAACATCAGGTGACAAACTTGAGATGAAACGATTAGAAGATACGCACGAAGAGAAGAAAGCCGAGTCAAAAGCCAAAGAAGTCGGGTTTCCATGTGAATCTGGTGTTGGATTTAAGAAAAGAAAAGGTATTTCAAACCCTATTGAAAGAGCTTTTGGTTGTTTGAAATACCTTTTGGTGTTGAAATTAAAGACCAACTGGATCAAGAAATAGCTAGGATGTTTTATACTGGAGGTTTACCTTTTAATCTTGCAAGAAATTCTCACTATGTAAGGGCTTTTCAGTTTGCTGCTAACAACAAGTTTGATGGTTATGTCCCTCCTGGTTACAATAAGCTTAGAACAACCTTACTACAGAAAGAAAAAGATAATGTTCATAGGCTATTGGAACCACTTAGGTCTACATGGAAAGAAAAAGGTGTGACTATTGTGAGTGATGGTTGGAGTGATCCTACAAGAAAGCCTCTGATCAATTTCATAGCTACCTCAGGTAATGGTCCTTTGTTTCTGGAGGCAGTTAATTGTTTTGGAAAGTAAAAGATCGATTTTTATTGCTAATTTGATGAAAGAAGTCATTAGTGAAATTGGTCATCAAAAAATTATGCAAATCATTACTGACAATGCAGCAAATTGTAAGGTGGCTGGAGAGATTATAGAGAGTTAGTTTCCTCACATCTATAGGATACCATGTGTTGTTCATACACTTAATCTTGCTTTGAAGAACATTTGTTCACCAAGGAATGTGGAAACAAATGAAACAACATATGAAGAGTGCAAATGGATAAAAGAAGTTCACGAAGATGCGCTTGCAATAAAAAAATTCATTATGAATCATAACATGAGACTGTCGATTTTCAACAAGTTCACTCCTCTTAGACTGCTTTCGGTTGCGGATACTCGCTTTGCCTTCATCATTGTGATGCTTAAGAGATTGAAACTAATCAAAAAGGGTCTTCAAGCTATGGTCATAAGCAAAGAATGGTCTTTTTATAGAGAAGATGACACTGTAAAAGCAGCTTTGTTAAAGAAAAATTTTGGATGATGAATGGTGGGAAAAAATATCATATATTTTTAGTTTCACCGGACCTATATATGAGATGATTAGAGTTTGTGACACCGACAAGCCATGTTTACACTTGGTCTATGTGATGTGGGATTCGATGATTGAGAAAGTGAAGATTGAGATCTACAAGAAAGAAAAACGTTCTGCATCTAATTTTAGTATCTTTTATGTGTTGTGCATGATATTTTAGTGGCTTGATGGGCGAAAAATAACACTCCCCTACATTGTTTAGCTAACTCTTTAAATCCAAGGTATATGATTTTAAGCTATATACTTGATTTCTATTATTTACTTATGTTTTCACTTTTAAATGTTGTAGATATTATAGTGATGAATGGTTACCAGAGGATTCTAAAGGCTTGCTTCACATAGAGATGGTGAAATATCACAAGAAAGCATTAAATGTTTTAAAAGGTTGTTTCCTAACGAAGATGAGCATAAAAAGTTCTTGATGAATATGCAATGTTTTCAATGAAGAGTGGTCCTTTTGAGGATTTAACAAACATTTCACAAATGGCTAGTATGGAACCCAAGAATTGGTGGACTAACTTTGGTGCTCAAACTCCTTTCCTCCAGACTTTGGCTTTTAGATTACTTGGGCAACCTAGTTCTTCTTCTTGTGCTGAGCGTAATTGGAGTACTTACGCATTTATTCACTCGCTTTGGAGGAACAGTTGACTACCAGTCGTGCTCAAGACTTGGTTTACATCCACAATAATCTTCGACTTTTGTCAAGGAATCCGAATGATGCTGTAAAGATGTGGGACGTGGGTGGAGCTGCTTTTGACTCAATGGAAGATGTAGGGTTTTTGGAGGTTGCCGATCTCACACTAGATGAACCTGGATATGAAAATGATTTGATATTGATAATTATTTAACTAAGGATTTGTTTTGGAATTTGTTTAATACTTTAATGTTTATTTTGGAAATTGTTTGATATATTATTATTTTTTTATATTTTTGTTTGCCGTATTTAACTGTACCGTATCTATAATTTTTATATTTGGCGTTCCCGTACTAGTACCGTCCCCGTACCCATTTCCCGTACCCGTTCCGGTGCTACCTA
>JACCIY010000923.1:0-47687 GCA_025506505.1 Flaveria sonorensis
AGAGGTTGCTGACATTTCTATCTTATAGTTTGACAGATGGGTAGAGAGTGTACTAATTTGGTAAGCCTATCATCCACTAGCAGATAGTGTCATACCATAACTTGATCGTGAAATTAACAAACTCTATTGTTTATCTCTTATTTCCATTAGAGATTTAACATTGTTGAATCTAGTTAGATGATTTCTGATGTTCCCACCGTGATTTTTAAGTAGATAATGTAATTCTCTAGAGTTCTTGTGATTCATCTTAGATTCCTTAATATCTGTAATCATTCTAAATACATTTTATTGCTACATGTGTGCGTTGTATATTTTGATTTATGGGGTTTCTTTAGTATTATATCTTGTAATCTCTAAGACCTCGAAACTCCTATCCGTTGCGGAGGCTTAGGATACTATGACTTTCAGATCTTAATAACTTTGTCTACCAATCATTTATTTCTTCTCTTTTTTTTTCTTTATGTGAATTTCAATTTGGTTTAAGGGGTTTATTTGAACATTATTTTTTATGTATAAATTCTTAGTGATTGGGTCATTTCCTTTCTATAGAATGCATCACTGACTAACTTTGCTTTTCTTTTTGCGGATGATATTGCATCTCATCATCGTAGTCATTTAATAATTTATTTCATTTTCATTGGTGTTTGGAAAACTTGAATAAATCTTCTATAGTAACCTTCAAAATCTAGAAATCTTTAAAATCATGTGTGATTCTTTGATGTTTCTTATTTCTTAATTGTTGTTCTTAGCAGTGTTACTTGTTCGTTTTACTCGTTAAACATATGTCCTAAGAATTAAACTTTACGTATCTAAAATTTATATTCCTATAATCTGATGCAAGGTTTTTCTTTCTTGTGTAGTTTTAGAATTTCTCTAAGATGATCCTCGTGGTCTCTTCTGTTTATAGAATATATCAGAATGTCCTTACACGATGATGAATTCATCCAAATAGTGTTTATAAACTTTATCATATGCTCCATGAATATCCCTGATGCATTGGTGAATTCAAATAGGTCACCAATATTCAAGTGATCATACATGTTTTTTAAAAATGATTCAAACTTCTGTTTCTTCATAATGTTCATGGCATATGCTAGAACAATAATGTATCCTTGTCTTAAAAGTTTGGACTTGAGTCATAGTGATACTGTTTTTTACTTGGTCATCAGATACTACTATTTTTTTCATTAAGCAATCTGAGTCAATCATTTTTCTATAAAATGTGACTTATGCTTAGTTAAAGGTTTTTCTAGTGCATTCCTATGACTATATCAAATTCTTTGAGTTTCTATAGCATCAAGTCTATAGGAATCAAGTTACCTTTTAAGCTTATCATACGATTATTAATGATGCCAACTATCTTCTTTTGTCTCTCGTTAGTAATTCTATTTAAAAGGTGTGGTGTAAAGCTTGAGATTCTTAATTCATAGATGGCATGAATATTTTGATACTAAGCTTCTTTCGCACCAAGGTAATCCTTATGATTGAAATAAATAAGCTGCGAACTAGACCTAACGGTTACGTGTAGTCATAAATGTCTGATACACATTTCATTTAACTTAAGCACTCATGTGCCTCTATAGATCCCTTGTTGTTATCAATGTTGGAGGGTTGCATCTCATGAAGGATTTATAAGCACGCTCTTGTACTTACTTTTCAATTTGCTATTTCTTTGCTTACAATCTTAATTGCAGATGACGAGAAACTTTTATATAGTTTGTTTTCTACTTTCTTCAGATTAGTTTTTGGGGTAGTGACAGTGATAATCTTGGATACTTTGAGGGTAAAATTTATATTTCCCTTGTATCTAAGTGTATCTTTGTAGTTCGTTCTACATCCGGATCACCTTTGACATTCTAGCTTACTTTCGGATATTACTTGATACTAATCCAACATTTTAGGGTATTATCCTTCTCATACCCTGCTCATCGCTTTATATTTTATCTTATTGAATGATACTCTGGGTGAATACTAATACAACATTTGAATAGCTAATAATGTATATCTAGCCCATATATTCATATTCCATTTGACCACTAATCCTTGCCATATGGAGCAGTTACTTCATCACTAAGACATAAGTCTTAATCACATATTAGAATCTTATTAAGATACTATTTCATTGTAAATTCATCATTAATGGATCCAAATATAATCGTCAATTTACCTCCCATGAATATTCTAACTTTCCCCCATTATGTATCAATATGAGTGTCTGAATGTGAATGTCATCCTTATTAAACACTCCTCTTCACTGCTTACGAGAACATTCTATTCTATAATTTGTTTGACTATAATTAATCATGATTACTGTCTAGTCACTAATGCTTTAATAGACTAATTAACATGAGACTGTCCAAAGGTGTACATCTTCTATAATTCCTAGTCAACAGTATCAATCTACTCTTACGTTTATGAAAACATAATAGATGATAAACTAGAACATAAATTTGCAAGTGTAAATCCTAATAACGTTAGCTAACTACTATTAACCTTTTACATTATTCATGTGTTCTAGTTATCTTCCACTATATACTTAACACATCTCTAACTCTTCTTATTTATCATCACGCTACTTAGCTAATTTGGCAATCCGCGTTGTCTTTCCAACTCAACTTAAGTTTAGACATTAACTGATAATGCCTAATTCACTTAAACTATGGCTCTGATACCAATTTGTAATGCCCGACTCCTAGGGCACCCTGTGGAGCGTTACGCATAAGATATACATAACATATAGTAATCTGAATTCACAGTGGAAGTCTAATTTTAATTAACATCATAGCAACTGTACATCTGGCATACTAGATAACACATTACATCAATTTAACTAGAGATCCAAATCTTCAATTACTGCTCTAGACCTCTATTTTCTCATAAGCTAGCCCCTAATCTCTAAGTACTACAATCATTTGGTACCTAGGATGTGTGTCCAAAAAGAAAATTTTGGGACTCAGCATAAAGCTTGTGAGTTCATGAACATAGCATTCTTTAAAATTCAAACATATTAATTGACTATGCATCAAGCAGATACAACCATGGCAAATAGATAGGAATAGAGTAAGCACAGTATAAATTCACATAACCAGGCTATGTATACAAACTCCAGTGGCTCCTATCAAGCATTGCCACATATCACAGATGTATTGATGACTTCTTCAATATTACTAGTTATCCGAACATCACATTCCGTTTTAGAAAATAGTTCAGAGGAACTCACCTAATAATAATACTAATAATAGTAAAACTACTCCTAATAATAATAATAATACTCTAAAATAAATAATAATTAACTTGAAATAAACTTAAACAAAGACATACCTAAAACTATCTACGACAAGTTGATGTAGAGTCTCCCTAATGAGATATTGAGAACTTAGGATTCTTTTTGTGTTAGAGCGTTCCCAAGAAAACTATACCTAAAACTCAACCCTAGGTTTTTATTTATAGAAGCTCCTGAAGCTTTTCTTTTTCCTTCCGGTCATGTGGATGCAAACAACATGCTTGCCTGAGTGCTTGCTTTCTTCATTTCTTCTTCTGTATGTTTTTTAACGTTATTATTATGTTAGTTATAATTAATTCAGTTGTTTTTATTCGTTTTTCTCTTATACTTTTTACATATAACGTCTTATAAAATTTTAAATATGCCATTGAGACGAGCTTATTTTTCTCTACGAGTCGACCATAATTTCATTAAAACGGAGCACGTTTAAATATAATATATTATTATATTTATATATATTTAAACGGTCTCTTACGACACTAAAACTCATCTAAACTTTAAATTTAAAATAGTCATTTCACTCATTATTTACTCGTTTAACAATATACAAAAAATAAAATTCATATTTCTTTTATTTAACTATAATATCTGACCCTGAAAACCCGGAATGTTACATAATACTAGAATTACAATCAGATAATTATGATGGATTTACTACAAATTATGATACCAACAGACTAAAAAAATCTTTGATAACTCCAGTAGACCAAGTAATCACGAGGAATATTCCTGCCAATTTATCTGTTTGAGTTAGGGTTTAGGTTCTTTATAAAAACATCCCAAGTCTTTAGCGGTAAGTTAAGTTCTTTATAAAAAGCATCCTAAGTCCTCTGATGTAATATATTGAAAATATTTATTATGACTACTAATGAGAAGTTAATTCCTTTAAGAAAAAAATGAGAAGTAAATTCTCATTTACATAATTATTAGGGTGAGGTTATTCTATAAAGTGTATTTTTGCTACAAAGTGTGTGAAGACACAATGAGGCTAAAAAAGTCACAAAAATATTATATCTCACAATCTAAATCGAATTTCAAAAAATACTTCGGAGTCTATGTTTCTCTCGTCGTCCTCTTTCAGAAAAAATAATAAAAATAATAAAAAATTTCATTGTGTCTTTTATGATACAATGATGTTATTGTGTCTTTCATAATGACACAATGAGGTCATTATGTCTTTCATAATAACACAATGACATCATTGTGTCTTTCATAAATGACATAATAAAAATGTTAATTTTTTTATTTTTTTATTTTTCGTTTATTTTTTTCTTAGTGAGACGGCTAGGAACAAAGGCTCAGAATTACTTTTTTGAAATTCGATTTAGATTGTGAGATATAATTTTTTTTGTGACTTTTTTTTGACTTATTGTGTCTTTTCATACTTTGTAGCAAAAATACACTTTGTATTTGAACTTCTTTATATATTATATAACTTCCGAAAAATGATGGATGATTACCAATATCAACACCACACACAACATATCATGTGTGCTTTTACTTTTTTTTTATTTTGTTGTCGCCGGCGTTGCCGCTGCCTTTGTAAACAAAACATTTTGGTATATATATATATATATCATATAATATATATATATATATATATATATTAATATATATATATATTGAACGGTTATGTACGATCCTGATCCGGAGGATAGGTGTCTCTTAATTGGGTCCACCTACCCGTGTTTTAACCGGGACCGCACCCTCCAACCTCTTTAGTAGGAAACCCATTGACGGGAAACTTCCTAACTTGACTTTGAACATTTTGGATATATATAGCTTAGTTTTTCTAGCCTAACTAACATAATGGGTACGTGAGATCTTGAGTTACTATGATATATTTTGACATATAGTGGAACTTTATAACCATAGCCGCCCTAATGAGGGGCAAAATGGGGCAAATGGACCTTCATTCAGGGTCTACTCGTTCAAGGGCGTAAAATTTTAAAAAAATGTTCTATTATATATATATATATATATATATTATATATATATTAATATGTGTGTTGTGTGTGTGTGTGTGTGTGTGTGTGTGTGTGTGTGTGGTGTGTGTGTGTTTTAAAAAAAATATAGTTATAAGTTATAACTCAGTCAAAAACTAACCTAATTAATTTTTAAATCAAATATATATTTCTGGGCCCATTCGTTACCCAATTACTTAATTAGAAGTTCATTCTTAAAAAAAATAATACCCAAATCTCATGGGCTATTATCCGTTGTTATGTGTTATTTTGTTTAATAGTTATATACGTGAATTAACTCAATCCAGCAGCTCACCTAAAAAAAATTAATACATTCAAAAGAGGCATTTTTTCGCTCTTCCGAGTACTAAAATCCTCAGGGACTTGATGATAACTAATGTCACCGCAAGTGTAAGATGGTAAAATACTGAATAATATTATTGAATAGTTAGGTTACAGTATATAAAGATAACAAATAATCCTAGAAATCTAACTAAGCCTGTTGGCTCATTCTAAAACCATGTTATAAATGAAAACCATGAAAACTAGAGGTTTATATATGTAAGTACGTTTACAAAGTATACAACTAAGACTTACGTATATGTAGGGGTTATGTATATGTAAGTACGTGTTATCAAGTGTACAACTAAGAGTTACGTACATTAATTCATACAAGTTATGTATATGTAAGTAGTTTCATAATCATCATTGTTCCTTGGAGTTTTAAATTTAAAAATATATAATGACCTTAAAAATAAGATTAAGTTTACTCAATAGACTTTAAATAACTAAAACGTTAAATCAATTATAAATTATGTGATTTGGTAGTGGTGGTTTTCACATTTTTCAAATATATATATATATATATATATAATATATATATATATATATATATATATATATATATATAATACATGAGTGAGATCTAATACAAACACTAGTTTTAATAAAAACTATGAGAACCACTACATTTGTGTCATGTGATTAGTTGATTACTAGGATTGAGGGTATCTTAGGAATTACATAATTGTTTGTATTTAAGAAAATATTAATTGAATATTTCCTAATCTCTATTCAAAAAATCGTCTAAGATATTCCGGTGAATATTTCATCAAATCAAAAAATCACTTTTTCTCTTCTTTTTCTTCTATCATCTAAATCGTGAGAAAACATCAAGGAATCATCAATGGCTAATATTATTCAAGGTTTTTATCATTATACAATCGATCAAGATCAGTTTCATAATAGTATCTTGCAAGGTTTGTTTTTTGATCTTTGTTGTTATAACCCTTATATTAATAAGACAATTTTGAATCAAATCTGATTTTCAGTATTATAATGAAGCAATATGAATCAATCGTTTGTATCTAGTGTGCTATTTTTATGTTAAACTAATGTTTCCGTACATGTAAAAAGAAGTGAACTAATGAAAGATTATGGGACGAATGAACCATTTTTCCAACATGTAAGATTTGTTTGATATGCTAATTTATATTTGTAACATATAATGCGGTTGAATCATTACCCAATTTTAGAAATTTGGGTTAAGTGCTACTTTTTTCTGTTCATCTGGTGATCAGGGATATGTTAGCTATTATAATGTATAAGATTTGTGTGCTATTGACGGGTGTTCATCTGTTCTTTATTATCAACAAGTTTATGTTTATTTAAGTTGATTTTTTGAGAAGTATTAGAGAAGTTTTGTGCTTTTGAGAAAAATTTTGTTATGAGCTATCATGAAATATTGAATATAGTTATCTGCTACTGATGTCTATTTGTCTGTTCTTGATTATATAAAAATTTATGTTAATTTAAGTTGATTTTTGGAGAATTATAAAAGAAGTTATGTGCTAGTTCATCGAAAAAGAATATATGTGCTATTTTCTAAGTTAAAGAAATTCGTACTATGCTACTTTTATTTGCTTTGACATTACAAATTATGCTACTTTCATATGCTTTGTCATACTTAATATTTAATTAACATGTCTTATCTTTATATCAAGTTACACAAACATTGTATGTGTTTAATTAGTTCATCATGACGGTATTTTTTGCATGTGTTTTCTTTTATGGTTCTATAATTAAAATTAACAACTTGTGCTATTTACTTGTAATGTTACTACTTCTTTATATTTTTTTAGATAACAATAAAAGTGGTCTTATTATTTTGGGAGATGCTACCAACAAACAATATATTTCCACATGTTATGTTTGTTATTTAAAAACCTTATTTATTATGTAGTTCGGTTTATTAACATAATTTTTTTATTTCTAGGAAAGACTTCGATTGATTGTGACGATGGAAATTATGGTGTTGATATTCTCCTTTGTAATGATATCAATATTTTATGGTGTATAATATTGTTGTAATAACATCATATTGTTTTCATTACAGAAGTTATATTTTACAATCAGTACATTAATGAAAATACAAATCGGTGTTGTTTTAATAACGAAAATGTTACTTAAACGTTCTTATCTCAACAAGGGTGTTCCTTTGTTATTTGAAACAAATACATGTGAATTAGTCTTTCATCTTTATTTGTATAAAGCAATTATATCTACAAAACAAAATCTCATTCTACTCTTGTGATAGTAGACGTGTGAAAAGTAGCACTGTGTAAGTAGTATAATGTAAAGTAGCACCATGTAAGTAGCATCATTTAAGTAGCACATTGTTATACGAAATGCATTTTGTAAATTAGCAATGTGTAAAATATGTAAAATAACACTAGCACTATGTAATTATCACTGTGTATAGTATGAAAAGTAGCAATGTGTAAAATATGTAAAGTAGCATTACTACAAGGTAAATTAGACTGTGTATAATGTGTAAGTAGCACCATATATGCAAGTAAAATTGTGTAAGAGAAAATAATGTCAATTTTTTTTTAAAAAATATAGTAATATTATACTCATATTAAAGCTAAAAATATAAATTATTTTTTGGTATAATTTTTAAAAGGTTAATAAAGTATAAATAATTTATTTTAGTTTTAAAAAGTGAGTGGAATTAATATTTTTTAAATTAAAAATAAACTAATATTGAATTGGTAACTTTCTATTTATAAGGAACGTTGATCTGATCTAATTAGCATAAATGATGAATTTGCCATTTTTCACATTAATTTATAGACTAATTAAGGATTAATAAGTTGTCACTTATCACAGCCATCTAATTAATTAATCAATGGTCTAGATTAGTTCTCACGGTTTTTAGATAACATAAAATTTGTACCGAATCCATCATATATATTATTAATATATATATAATATATATATATATATATATATTATATATATATATATATATATATTATATATAGGAAGGGATTAAATTAATGGTGAATTTTTTTTTAAAAATTGGTTTTACACATGTGTAATACCGGTTTTACACATGTATAACCGGATTTATACATGCGTACATAACGGGTGGACAATTTGTAAAAAAAAATATATATCAATATGGTAGGCATTGAAATATTAAAAATACTAAAATTAATGATCAATTTTTTAAAAGAATATATCGTGAAACAAAGTTATGAACGTTTTAAAAAAAACAATAGAAATGACATGTGGTTTTCATGTGATAATAAATATGGGCTCATATTATTTCCTAGAGTTCTCATAAAAATGATGGTTCTCAAGATAACCCTACCCTATATATATATATATATATATATATATATATATATATATATATATATGTGTGTGTGTGTGTGTGTGTGTGTGTGTGTGTGGTGTGTGTGTGTGTGTGTGTGTATGGGCCAGTTACTATGCAAAGTGTAATTTTCGTGCAAAGGTACGAAGTCACCAGGGCGTGACATGTGTTTGTTGGCTGAAGGGTAGTTTCATCCGTGCCATAATTACGCATAAAAGGTACATAATTACGCAAGTTATATCTATTATTACGCAAAGTAAAATTACTCACGTTATAAAAAATAATTACGCAAGTTATATTTATATTATACAAGTTATATAATAATTGCACAAGCTATGTTCATGATTACGCAGTTAATAATCACGCAAGTTATACGCACTATATATAAATGTTTTTATAAAAAGTGTTGAATTTAAAAAAAGTATGGCAATACTATACTCATATTAAAGATGATAAATGTGACATCCGTCACTATCAGATCCATTAATTGACTCGAAGTTCATTAACTCTCCTCGTGTATTTATTATCTTTGCATGATTAATTCGTTTCCTATCCCGAATCTTGATTTTATCGCTTTGCGCGCTAACCCAAATCTTATAATATGATAATTAAATTAATTTAATTCAAATCTTTTGTTTATCGCTATTAACATAATTATGAGTAATATTATTATTATTAACATTATAATTATTATTATCATCACTAAAACTACTACTACTACTATCATTATTATTATTATTAAGTTTATGGTATAAATTGTAATAAAGCAAACTCAAGGGAATAGTTAATTGAAAGTTTGGGGTTCAAATTGTAAATATGAAAACTATAAAAACAAAACCCAACCGTCTACCCCCTCCCGAAAACCCTAAAACGTTTCTCCCTTGCGGTCGACCACCGATCCGGGTGTTTTAGCCGCCGCTGATCGTTGTCGTCTCGCTGTTTAGTCCTCCCGTAGGTACTGTATCCGTTTAGACCTTTTTTCGTTTTGTTTGTGAGTTAGTGTTCATTTGTGGTTCATGTGTGTGTTCAGGTGTGTGTTTTAGTGTGTGTTTTGAATGTACTTTTGGGTGTATTAACAGTGTGTACGTGGTTGTACGTATAGTCGAGCGTTTGTTGATGCGTGTCGAATGTGGTTTAATTGGATTGTTTACTATGCGTGCGTCTAATGTTTTGTATGAGGTATAAATATATATTATTACGCGATTTTAACAAATAATTTTCTATTGATACATGTTTCTATTGAATAAACAAATAATTTAAATATGCATATTTACTTGTGTGCGTGTCGCGCGTCTAACCCGAACCGACCCGAAACCAACCGAAAGTACCTATTCTCATTAGATAGGTTTTAAGATTTAGTTACAATTAATTATAGGCATTTGATCGTTCGTTTGCTTTCATCCCTTTAAGCCTTTTTGGTTCGCTTTAATCCTAATCATTTCAAGGTGAGTTTCGCGACACTGTTTTCATTTCAATTATTTATAAAACTAGAGGAAAATGTATGCTCACCCTGTTTATGCTGTGAACGTATTTACATTTTTAGGACTATTATGTTTACTGTTTGCAAGTTAATATCTAGTACATGAATGAGTTTTTTTGTGTAGTTCTTTATTCACAACTATTTAACTCTGGTGTTGGAGCCGACAGACAGATACTGATAGTACTATTGAGCTGACACCCTCACCCTTATTTGTTGGTATACTAGTTGGGACTGACAATGGCCACGGATGGTAGAGGTGTACAAACCAATTTATTTACCCAAACCGTTCGGGTTCAAAACCGAATCGGTTTTTTTGTGAGGAGTTCAAACCGGTTTTTTTCCAAACCGGTTTGGGTTACAAACCAGTTTGGTTCACCGAATACTCGAACCTGTCAAACCGATCGGACCGGTTTGAAACCGTTTTTTTTAACAAACTGGTTTTAGGACCGGTTTTTAACTTTTCAAACCGGTTTATAAACTGATTTTGAGGGTGGGGTTTCCAAACCGGCATCAAACCGGCGGTTCGGATCCGTTCGGGACCGGTTTGGGCCAAACCGGTTTTTTTTTTTAAACCGGTTCCGGTTTTTTTGGCCGAACCGGTTCCCGAACCGGTTTTTTTTGCCCATGTCTAAGGGACGGGCCCTAGTGCGAATATGTTCTGACAAGATCTGTGTGTACGTCATAGGTTTAGTTGTTAGACTCATGTTTACATGTGATATTGCTTGCTTATAACTATATGCACTTGTGTCCTACCAAACTATTACACAACATCAATTTTATTTATTATTTAAACCTGCGAACTCACTAGCAATATGTTAATCTTTTGAGCATATCTTTTCAGGTAATCATCATCGTGGATAACTAGAGATGCTACCTTAGTGATGACCTTAAGAAATGCATTTTAGACTTGCTTTAGTGTTTCTAACAATTATGTTTCGTTTGGGATTATCGTTGTTGATCATGTTTACGTTTACTTGCTCCCGGGTTATGGATTTGAATTTCACTTTGCTTGTTTTACTATGTTATGTCGTGGAATTGACTAACGGTGACACAAGTCTCTGTTTGTGTCAGGTGACATCATAACACGTTGGCCTTTCTCATTTGATGCATCTCTATTAATGATCAATGTATTATGACGATCCCGTTCGTTACATCTTCTTGATTCCGCTATAAGCGGGGGTATGACAGATTGGTCTCAGAGCCATTGGTTATAGAGAATTAGATGGATCACTCAACCTAGACTATAACCTAGGAACCTTCATGTAGAATGCATACTAGGGTTTGTGTGCATATGGTATTACATGTATGTTCTTCCAATCTTAATTATTTGTTCATTTATTATTTGAGCTATTTCACCTGAGGAAAGGTACTTATACTTTTTCCTTATAGTGTCACACCCTCAAAATCCACGTGCGGGGTTTTACCACGAAGCGTGTGACAAACCAGGATCTCAGTCGTTAGTTACTCAAAACGACTCTATATGAAACATTCAAGCAAAATCAGAGTTTAAAACTTTAAACAGTGCGGAAGCGTTCAGTAAACAAGACAAACCAAAGTAATGTAATGTATTGTAAAATGCGCAAACACGCGCCAACCGTTGTTCAAAACAAAATACACAATAATTCCAATAGCAAAACCAACAAATGTTCCCAACAATGCTGACCCACAAATGCTGACCCGTGAGTGCTCCTAGGCTTTTCATTAACCACAACCTGAGAATAGCATACTAAAAGAGTCAACACAATGGTTGGTGAGTTCAAGAGTTTGCGTAAAACATAACAGTAACAGTTATAAAACATAAGAGTGCATTGAATTAGATAGCTAGTCTAAATTCACAAGTAATAATCGTAGTGATTTCGCGATCGAAGCTGACAACGTTTCGTTTGATTGCCTCCCGTCACGACTTACTAGGTCGTGACACCATGTGTTAGGACAATATTGCACCCGTTTGACCTCGAGTCGCACAGGTGGGGCTTGTCAAACCCAGTAGTACTACCCAAGATTTCCCGCTAGTTCCAATATTAACAATCCGAAAGTGTGAGGACTTTCATAGTATATCCACTACATTACACTATACACAACTTATAATCAATAAAGCGTTTCAGAACGAGTATGCTATCTCCCCCAAAAGTGATTGTAAATAAAGTGGGGCATGAACTCACCTGGTGTGCACACGAATGATATTAAAGCTAACTTGAGAGAGAGAGGAAACACAACCTTCAGAGGTTACCTAGAACACACAAGTACATGAGTACGTGTATACAGAATCATTAACAACCCTAAGTGCTCAATAAACACATTGACGCAAGGTTTTGGAAAAACAAGACACATTTGACCCAGTTGACCCGTTTGACCCGTTGGTGACATTATTGTTGAAATCCCATTTAATCAAGCATAGCAACTCATCATACACGGTTATCATACAAGTTATTCACGTATGTCACTTCATCAACCACTTGTTCTACCAAGATCATCATACAACTTAGATTATCATACAACTCATGCAAATCTCAAGTAGTCAACATGCTCAACACAATTATAATTACATCATAACTAGTACATCATACCTAAAGTCTAATCATGCACAACATGCCATGTGAAGCCACTCACGACTTCAAACCCTAAACCTTGCCAATCCTACTAAGTAGGGGCTTCAGATTCGCACGCGTGTATGACGATCATCATCATGTATAATCCATAAAAGTCCAAATTTCCCAATTGACCAATCAAGTATCCATACAACCCAATTAACACATTCCACCACAGTAGACACCATCAATAAACATTCTAACATGACCCTAACATCATGATTATACTCAATTCACCATATCTAAAGTTCTACATAAATAAAGTTTCCCTTTTGAGAAGTAACATCCCAAAATCAATCTAACGCTCAATTCAATCATGAATTCATCAACACAATACCTATTCAAGCTCATAACTATCATTTAAACATGTTCAACATCATCAAATCATCATAATTCATCAATTTCATATCCAAAAGTTTCTACTTTTAGCAAGGTATGAACTACATGATCAATTCTTGGATTTCTAGCATAATTATCATAATTCCAACATTCATACAACATCATTAACATCATAACATCATCAATTCATCATCAATCCATCAAGTTCATGCACAAAAGTTAATCCATGCATCAAAATCACAAATTTCTTGTACAATCCACGTAAACTATCATGAATACTATCTAACTAACATCATACAATCAACAAACCATTAAAAATTCGACATTTTAGCACCCAAATTGACTAGGGTTTCGGCCAATGTTAAGAAAACATGAAAAACCCATAAAAATCTAACCTTTAATTGCGTAATAGCTAAGAATTGATGTTGTTAACATGTTGTAATCCTTGAAACTCACCAAAATCGAAGCTTGATTGTGGTTTTTTTAGTTAAAATCGCAATGTGTGTGGGTGTGGGGTGAAAGTCGCGGCCGATGGGTGGGGATTAGGGTTGGGATTTTTTTTCTTTTAACTTAATTAATTATATTTACCATTTAAACCCTTATTGTTTATATTTTATTAAAAACTAATCTTTTAACACTTTTTAAAAGGTTTTAACTACAAGATACAAGCATAATAAACTAACAATAATAATCATGCATAATTTTCACTAGTCACAAAATACACAAAATAAATATAACACGTTGGCACATTACAAGGTAAATTTCACAATTAATATTTAAATTCATAAATCGCGTAACCACAAACTAATAACCAACATTATTAGTTAAATTATTATCTGTTTATCATTGTTAATTATTATTAAGTCATCAACGTTTAACGATAACTAGTGTGTGCTCACAACACGTGTATGCTAGGCCTAACGGAACTAACAGAGTTTGATAACAGAAAATTACCGGATGTCACATTATCCCCATGTTGAAAGAATTTTTGTCCCGAAAATTGCGTTACATGGTGTGTTCCATCACTGGTCTACTGCATTGGCACAAAGTAATCGAGTGAGTTTCGGGTGAGTTGTCACATCATCCCTATGTTGAAAGAAATTTCGTCCCGAAATTTATTCAATACCTTCGCTGGCCGTCGTCGTTGTTTTGAATAGCTGAGGATACTTAAGCTTCATCTGGTCCTTACGTTCCCACGTGAATTCCAGTCCACATCTCGAGTTCCAACGAACTTTGACTATGGGTATCTTGCTTTGCTTAAGCGTCTTTACCTCACGATCCATAACCTCGACTGGTTCTTCAATGAAGCGTAATTGCTCATCTACTTGCACTTCCTCAAGAGGTACTACCATTGTTTCATCCGTTAAGCACTTCTTCAAGTTTGAGACATGAAATACATTATGGATTCCACTCAGCGAGTCAGGTAGGGCTAACCGGTAGGCCACAGGACCTATTCTTTCCAAAATCTCAAATGGTCCAACGTATCTTGGATTTAGCTTTCCTCTTCTACTAAATCAAATCACACCTTTCCACGGTGAGACTTTCAATAACACGTTGTCACCGACCTGAAACTCCAAAGGTTTCTGTCGCTTATCTACGTAGCTTTTCTGTCTGTCACATGCTACAGCCATACGGTTTCTTATCTGTACAATCTTCTCAGTGGTCTCGTGCACTAACTCGGGACCTGTTAGCTGGCTATCACCAATTTCTACCCAGCAAACTGGTGATCTACATTTTCGTCCATACAAGGCTTCAAAAGGTGCTGCCTTTATGCTGGTGTGATAACTATTGTTGTAAGAAAATTCCACCAATGGTAGGTGAACTTCCCAGTTATGCCCGAAGTCAATCACACAAGCACGTAGCATGTCCTCCAATGTCTGTATAGTACGCTCACTTTGACCATTGGTTTGCGGATGATAAGCAGCACTCATGTCTAATCGCGTACCCAAAGATTTCTGTAATGACTGCCAGAAGTGCGATGTAAAATGAGCATCGCGGTCAGAAATAATTGAGACCGGTACACCATGTCTCGAAACTATTTCCTTCAGATAGAGTTGGGTTAACTTGTCCATTTTGTCCATTTCCTTTATCGCCAAGAAATGAGCAGACTTCGTTAATCGATCTACGATAACCCATATCGTGTCACAACCGGCAGGAGTCCGGGATAGTTTGGTAATGAAATCCATTGAAATATATTCCTACTTCCACATAGGAATCTCAAGTTCTTGTAATAGCCCAGATGGTTTCTGATATTTCACTTTTACTTTTGAGCAGGTCAAGCACTTACTCACATATGTAGCTACATCCGCTTTCATGTTAAGCCACCAGTAGTGCGTATTCAGGTCATGATACATCTTGTCGGATCCAGGATGTATAGAATACTTAGACTTGTGTGCCTCACTCATAACCAAGTCTCTCAGATTTCAATGCAAAGGTACCCAAAGTCTGTCCATGAAATAACGAACTCCATCCGCCTTTACTTCTAACTGTTTATCCATTCCCCGTAACGATTCAAACCCAATGTTTTCTGCTTACAGAGCTTCTGTCTGAGCCTCTCGGATTTGTTCAGGTAACCGTGTGCTAATCATAAGTTACAAAGCTCGCACTCGTCGGGGCTTAGCAGTTTCCTTTCTACTCGGCGCGTCAGCGATTACATTAGCCTTTCCCGGATGATATTTGATAGCACAATCATAGTCGTTCAATAATTCTACCCAGCGTCTTTGCCTCATGTTCAATTCTTTCTGCTCAAAGATGTGCTGAAGACTCTTATGATCGGTGTAAATAGTGCACTTGGTATCGTACAAGTAATGTCTCCAGATCTTTAAGGCAAAAACTACCGCACCCAGTTCCAAGTCATGGGTGGTATAGTTCTTCTCATGTATCTTTAGTTGTCTTGAGGCGTAAGCTATCACTTTATGTCGCTGCATCAAGACACAACCAAGTCCTTGAATAGAAGCATCACAATAGACTACGAAGTCATCACTTCCCTCCGGTAACGCCAATATCAGTGCGCTACACAGTTTCTATTTCTGTAATTGGAAAGCGGATTCCTGACTCTCACCCCATTTGTACGTTGTTCCCTTATGAGTCAAGGCTGTGAGAGGTTGAGCGATCTTAGAAAATCCTTCAATGAATCGCCGATAGTATCCTGCCAGTCCAAGAAACTGTCGTATCTCGCTTGGCGTTTTGGGTACCTCCTAATTCTTTATTGCTTTAATCTTTGCAGGATCGACATGTATTCCTTTCTCATTAACAATATGACCCAAGAATTGCACTTCTCTTATCCAGAAATCACACTTGGAGAACTTGGCGTACAGTTGTTCCTTTCTAAGTAATTCCAAGATTAAACCTAAGTGCTCCTCATGTTCTTCCTCAGTCCTTGAGTAGATCAATATGTCATCGATAAACATAATAACAAACTAATCGAGATAGGGTTTGCACACACGATTCATGAGGTCCATGAATACGGCTGGTGCATTCGTCAACCCGAATGGCATGACCAAGAACTCGTAATGACCGTAACGTGTACGGAAGGCGGTCTTCGAGATGTCTTCCTCTCGAACTCTCAGTTGATGGTACCCAGACCTCAAGTCAATCTTAGAATAATAGCTTGATCCTTGAAGTTGATCGAACAAATCATCGTTACGAGGTAGTGGGTATTTATTCTTGATCGTAACCTTGTTCAGTTCTCTATAGTCGATGCACATTCGAAATGTACCATCCTTCTTCTTGACAAATAGAACTGCTGCTCCCCAAGGCGACGATAAACTAACAATAATAATCATGCATAATTTTCACTAGTCACAAAATACACAAAATAAATATAACGCGTTGGCACGTTACAAGGTGAATTTCACAATTAATATTTAAAATTCATAAATCGCGTAACCACAAACTAATAACCAACATTATTAGTTAAATTATTATCTGTTTATCATTGTTAATTATTATTAAGTCACCAACGTTCAACGACAACTAGTGTTTGCTCACGACACGTGTATGCAAGACCTAACAGAACTAACGGAGTTTGGTAACAGAAATTTACCGGATGTCACATATAGGATGTCTTCTGATGGTCCTTTCGTTCCTTTTGCATCCCGCGTTGTTCTATCTGACTCAGAGTCAGAACCCGAGAAGGTTCTGTTGGATCATTTGCTGCATTCGTCATCGGATACCGAGTCCGATCCAGAGGAGTTTATGTCAGAGTCATCCGAGGAGGAAGATTTGGGTAACCTTGTTGTGCTGGGTTTGCCTACTGTTCAAGCTGTAGCGGCCGTTACTGTAGCACCTGAGATTCCTGTCGCACCGATCGCTCCTGCCGTTCCTGTTGCCCCAGTTGTTCCTGAGGTTCTCGCTATACCGGCGATCGCGAGGTACGCCCCCGAGGCGGGACCCTGGGTACCTGGCTACTCTAGAGGGCCGTATCGGGTGAACGACGTAGGAACGTTTAGGATGATGACGGCCAGGAAAAGGGTGTTCCCGGCCAACCGTATTAGGATCCAGCTGCCAGCAAATGAGGTTAGTATTTGTATAGTAACCGGTCCCTATATATATTTAATGCATGGTAGGTTGCTATAGTGATTTTCATATTTTACCTTCTTTCCTTTTGGTTTGAGCTCCTTTTCCAGTTTCCCCTTGTTTTATTTAATTCAAGTTAAATGAAAGCTTAATCGTAATTCATCCTTGCCCCAGTGGTTTGTTGTCTTCTTCATCTGTAGACCACCCTGTAAGATTCCCTCCAAAACCTTGCATTTTGTTCTTTTTGTTTTTAATGCTGGACAAAAGTCTTTTAGATTAATTATTTATTTTGGTAGTTTGTGTTGATTAGCCTACTATATTTAGAATTAAATTAAATTGTTTATCATTTAAGATGAGTAATTTATTTTGTTAGTTTGTGTTGATTAGCCTACTAGATTGAAACTTAAATTGTTTGTCATTTAAGATGAGTAATTAACTATTTTGTTAGATTGTGTTGAATAGCCTACTTGATTGAAAAATTTAATTGTAAATAAAATTAAGTACACCAACAAATATGAAACTTCAAATCGATTCTCCTTCAAAACCATCCATTTTATTTTTGTATTAGTGCTGGAAAAAATTCTTTTAGACTAATTAATTATTTTGTTAGTTTGTGTTGGTTAGCCTATTAAATTAAAAATTTTAGTTTTTATCATTTAAGATGGTATATAAGATGAAGTACACCAACAAATATGAAACTTTTAAAATACAATTTCATTGTATTTATTTTTCTATATGTTGTGTTTGTTTGCTTAGGCATACCTACACACAGTACGTCTCAATATTAGCAAAGAGAATACATAACAAACGTCCTGTACGTCTTGACGCACTTTCTTTATCTACATACGTCTCGATATTTAAACTTTGAAGGCAGATATAAAAAGAAAAGCTCCACAATCATCTCCTTTTAAAAGAAAACATAGAAAATAATTAAATGGAATAAAATATGAATCTATATAGGCTTAAGGCCATAATCACTTGTTTTCAATCGACTTGCAAAACCATAGGGTCTAAAACCAACTATCCAAAAACTAAAGTGGCCAAACTGTAAATCCACACATTTGTCTCATCAACCTTCCCACATGTACCCTATATACTCTCCCATACAAGACTTTCAACCACTGTGAAGTTAGCTCTCTTATATATATTCAATCTCCGATCACCGTCAAACCATAGTGTCATGCAGAAGATGGAGCATAAGAGTAAGATTCTGATCATCGGAGGAACCGGATACATCGGAAAATTCATCGTTGAAGCCAGTGCGAAAGCGGGCCATCCTACTTTCGTCCTCGTAAGGGGAACCACACTCGCCGATCCTTCCAAGTCATCGGTGATCGACTCTCTTAAGAACTCTGGCGCCACTTTCATCATTGTTAGTATTGTTAACATGATCAGATTTATCTATAGTCTATAGTATATAATTAAAGAATAGCTAAAATGCCACATGACACTCTCATGTTACTTCTCAAAAAAAAATTCCGTCTAAACTAATATATTATTTAGTTAAGTTTTTTATTTTTAAGAAACTCATTTAATAGTAATAATTCATTTTGTTTTGAATTTAATTTTTTATATTATAAACTTTATTGTATAAAATATAAATCATATTGTTTTGAACTATACATATTATTATAGTCAAATAAGATCTAATTTAAAAAAAAAACTAAAATAAAAAAAATTATTGATATATTTATATATTTTATGTTAGTGTGATTTTAAGACAACTGATTTTTAATTTTATATGAGTCAAATGTATGTTATATTACATTGTTATAGTAATAAATAACTTAATCATACGAAATATTTATACATTTATAAATTATATTCTTTTCATATTTTCAACCCGTGTATTACACGGATTTACTAAAACTAGTATTTTTATATTCTCTTACGGTGTTATTGCTTATGGAGAAGGATCAAGAAAAAACCACATGTTATGAAAAAACCGTAGAAACTAAAATTAAACTACCACTAGTCAATCCTAAAATTTATAAATAATTTATTTTTTTATTATCTGATATGTATTTTGAGTAAATTATGGTCTTATTATTTAAGGAAATTATATATCTTTTCATCTAAATCTCTTCGAACAGAAGTGGCAAATTTTAAGTTATGTATACGTAACTCATAGTCTTGCGTAATTACATATATATTTTGGTTGTTACAGTTTTCACGGACCTTTTGGTTTTCTCAAAAACTCTTCCCTATTGCTAATCTGTTTGTAATTAACATCGGTTGTTATTAATACTCATTTGTTTAGTAGTAACATGATGTGATGTAATTTTATTAGGGTGATTTGTACGACCACGGGAGTCTGGTGAACGCGATAAAGCGGGTGGATGTGGTGATCTCGGCAGTAGGTCAAGCACAACTAGCCGATCAAGTAAATATTGTTGCAGCCATCAAAGAGGCTGGTAACATCAAGAAATTTTACCCATCGGAGTTTGGAAACGATGCGGATCGCGCTAATGCAGTGGAACCTGCGAAAACCTCCTACGCGAAGAAGGCTGTGATTCGTCGCGCCATTGAGGCCGAACAAATACCGTATACCTACGTAACTTCCAACTGTTTTGCTGATCATTTCCTTCTAATATTGGCTCAGCCAGGGGCCACTACACCCCCTAGTGACAAAGTGCTTAGCTTTGGTGATGGAAATGCAAAAGGTAAACATTATTTCACTATTTTAGTTATTAATTAAAGACTTGGAGTTTAGTAATAAATATTGTATGTAATTAGGTTGCATGTATTGTGTTTATATAATCGTGTACATTGATTGATTAGCACATACAGAAATAAAATGATGTGGCAATTTTATTTTGGGGATTTTTCTAATGATCTATGTTGTAGTTGTCTTCAATGATGAACTTGACATTGCCACCTACACGATTAAGAGTGTGGATGATCCGAGAACCGATAACAAAAGTCTCTATATAAATCCTCCGGGTAACATATACTCGTTTAATGAACTCGTGTCATTGTGGGAGAAGAAGATCGGTAAAACCTTGGAGAAGATCTATTTGTCCGAAGAACAAGTATTGAAAAACATAGAGGGTAAGTCCGATCAATACAACTAAAACACCTTACTTTTTTTGGTTAGTCAATGGACGTCGAATGCATATAATATATGTTCTTTGTCCTGCAGAGTCACTTTTTCCGAGCAACTTAAACTTGGCATTCTACCACGCGATCTTTCTAAAGGGAGATCAAACAAACTTTGAGATCCAACCATCATTCGGTGTGGAGGCTTCAGAGCTTTACCCTGATGTTAAATATACTACAGTTGATGAGTATTTGAGTCGCTTTGTCTGAAAAGTTGTCTTTCGAGTGTGTTGGAAGAGTGACCACGGCGAGCCATTGGTGGAAAAGCTCTAATAATAACAACAATTATAATCGTGTGTGCTTATGTTGTGTGTGTATCGTTTTCTCCTTTTAGACCGTTTGATATGCTTATCATTTCAAAATATATAAGGAGAAGACAATCTTTAATGTATGATATTGTTTGTTCTTAAATTTTGATTTGAATTATTCAAAAATGTCTCATTTAAACCTATCTCTTGATTCAAAAGGGTCTAATAGTAATATTTACTTACCCAATACCATTTATCGAGCTCACCCACTATAAAATGCCTCAATCAAAGTCTAAACCTACGTTTACATTTACATACCAATGTACACTATAAAAGTAGTACTCGCAATTACTTAAGAAGAAACAAGTGTCCCAACTACCACACATCATGATGCCGCTAGACTACGAACCATTTGATAACTCCTATAGATAATCCAAGTAATCATGAAAAATATCCCGATTAGTTCATTTGTTTGACTTCGGCTATAAGTCAGGTTCTTCAACAAAAACATCCTAAGTTGTTGATGTAATATATTGAAAAATAACTTATTATGACTACAAAAGGAGTTCGGCTAAGTTTCTCATACGATGAAGAATACATGTTGGTCATATATAGTTTTGTTTTGCTAGCCTGACTGACATAATGTGTAAGTGAGATCTTGAGTTACTTTTACTAATTTTGACATATAATGGAACTTTATGATAACTAATTTCAGCGCAAGGTAATGTTAAGACTGATGTTCACCAAAATGCTTAAGAGAAATAATCAATTTAAGATAACATAGACTATCAAGAATGTTTCCATCACTTGAACACTACGAACAAATGCTTAAGATCGACTAACGATATTTATTACAAACTAACAACCACAAGGAAATTGGTTAACTCCAAGTAACTAGGATTCTACGAACTAACAATATAGTGGTTCGTAGTCATGTTGATGATGTGTGCTGCTCGTTTGATTATGAATAATGTGGACTTGTGATGTGCATGATGATGATGTGTTGATGAGTGTTAATATAGACAGGTCATGATCAGTGACGGAGCTTGAACCACATCATAGAGGGGGCGGATGTGAAAGTAAACTATTTTACGGAGGGCGAACTCTATATATATTAAAAAAATTACACTATCGGTCGAAAATTTACACTACCAAGCGAAAAATTAACACTGATGACGAGAAAATGAGGTTATGATAGTACACTTCAACTACTTAAGTTGACAGATTACCAGTAAACATTATAGTGGTTTGGTTCTTAGTGGACTAATGCATAACACTTTTAAAGTGTGCTGTGACCCTTAAAGTGGGCCGCATGGTTATATGGACCATGTTTATATGTGGGCCGAATGCAAATTAGTGTCTAGCTTCAAGTTTATTATTGGGCTTCAAGTTTTATCACATAAATGTGATGACATAATTTCTATATACCTCATCACGTGATGAATGACGGTCAGTATTTTTTATGGTTTATTAATTAAAATATTATTTAAGCAAATATAAATTTACTAAAGTCTTTAAAAAGCGTGATTTTAAAGCTCATTTTAGTTAAGATTGTCAAAAATGGAAAAAATTGAATTCACTCATCCCTTTTAATCGTTAAAGGTTAGGCTAAACATGAGTCTGAAGCCTACTTTAACTAGAATGTACTGGCTTTAACGTCCCATTAGTGTTCAAATCATTAAATTTGGCGCCCCTTAGGGGCTTCAGACATTCAGTCTAATAATTTTGTTTTATGTAGAATTTTCATTCGTTCACTAGTTTTATTAAAAAATCAGAATGTATATATGTTTGCTTTTACCTTCTTTTTGTTGGTGTTTTTATGTAAGATTTTCTTTTCTTTTTTTGAAAACGAAGTATTTGAAATCAAGTTTTTTTTTTGTATTTACGACTAAGTACGACTTTTATGGCATAGTGCACTTTTGTGGTTTTATGATGTAGTGATGCTCGTTGTTAAAAAGTAGTATGTGTTACAGTTATAAAGTAACGTGACAGTCGTTACATGTTTTTCTACGTTGATGTGTTAGGATTTTACATTAGAATGACCACCATTACATGTTTTTATAATAGCATTTTGATATTTGAGATCGTGACAAAACTGCGTACGCAACACACTTTACGAAAAAATCTAGTTACTTTTAATTCCATCATCAACCAGAATAAATCTAAAAAGCAAAATTTTCGACCTAAAGTAGTAGGTGGGGAGCAAACAAACCACAAAAGGAATCAAATATGAATCCGGACACATTTACATGCATAATCACTTTCCCCATTTCAAAGTTATTCCAAAACAAAGAGCACAATGGTAATTACCCATTAGCAACAATAAATCCACACCTAATGTCATCACACTCCTTACACCATCTAACACTCTTCTTGCATGCTTAAAGCCCTTAGCTGTTGCTCTTTTTTCACCCAACTCCTATCACCGGTAAACCATCACCGGCGAAAAAAAATGTCGGTAAAGAGTAAGATTCTGATCATCGGGGGAACCGGATACATCGGAAAATTCATTGTCGAGGCTAGCGCGAAGTGTGGTCACCCTACGTTTGTGCTTGTTAGGGGATCGACTATCTCAGATCCTTCTAAATCCGGATTGATTGACTCGTTTAAGGGATTTGGTGTTAATTTTATTACTGTGAGTGATAATTGGTGTGTTTTTGGTTATGGTTATGGTTATGGTTTGTAGGTTTATGTTTGTTTGTGTGTTTTGTTGGTAGGGTGATTTGTATGATCATGAGAGTCTGGTGAAAGCGATAAAGCAAGTGGATGTGGTGATTTCGACGGTAGGTCATGCACAACTTGGTGATCAGGGTAAAATTATTGCTGCCATCAAAGAAGCTGGTAACATCAAGGTATTGATCATCGGTATCGTAAATCTACTCGTTTGTTTGGGAACTCGTTTTAAAAAACTAGTCTGATGAGTGAGACAGGTCGTTTTATTTATAAATTTTATATTTGTTTTTTGGGACAAGTCTCATACTGCGATGGTTTCGGTCCCTAACATTTGACCCGGCAACTTTCTCGTTGATCAAGCTTAGTGATCATGATCGGCTTGACCAAGCCACCAATTCGAGTTGATAGTGATATCACTATTAAGAACAAAGCAAGATACTCATTCAAAAGACTAGTCTAACGAGTAAAGAAACTTAATTTGTCTATAAAATTCACATTTGTTATTCTTACAACAAATATACAATAAGTCTCATATTTTACAACAGTTTTAGTCCGCAACATTTTGATCTTATTACAAAAAATTGTGTATAATCAAGAATTGTTGATGATCGAGATCACCTTATTTTAAAATTGGTTAATGTTCATCAAATTTGGGCACAAAAAATTTGTCCCAAATCAATCACAAATCCTAAATTCAATATGCAAGTATGCAACCTCATAGTGTTACTTTCACACAAAAAAAACTCTATTCAAAATACTAGAGATAGCTTATATGGCCTATAAACTTATAGCAAATGCTTTTTCCCTATTAAAGTATTCCTATAATTTTCAGAAATTCTACCCATCCGAGTTCGGAAACGACGTCGATCGTACCCACGCAGTCGAGCCAGCGAAAACAGCTTTCGCAACCAAGGCTAGGATCCGTCGCGCCATCGAAGCCGAAAACATCCCCCACACGTACGTTTCTTCCAACTGTTTCGCCGGCTACTTCCTCCCGACGTTGGCGCAACCAGGCGTCACCGCTCCCCCGAGGGACAAAGTGGTTATCTTAGGTGATGGAAACGCAAAAGGTATAAACATCAGTTTGATTATCAAACTTTTTGAGTATTATGATGATGTATCATTTTCATTTCTAATCATTAAGGTATGTATGTTGATCACAGTTGTGTTCAATGATGAACATGATATTGGAACTTACACCATTAAAACTGTGGATGATCCGAGAACACTCAACAAAGTGGTGTACATCAAGCCTCCGGGTAACGTTTACTCGTTCAATGAACTCGTGTCGTTGTGGGAGAAAAAGATCGGAAAAACATTGGAGAAGGTTTATCTTCCTGAAGATCAAGTTTTGAAGAACATACAAGGTAATCTATATATTCTGAGGAAAAAAATCTAATGGTTTTATGATATGCATATACAAATATATATTTTGGCTCGCATCTCACTCACGGTTTTCGTAAATCTTTAGTTGAGTATAAGTTGTGCGGCCACGGCATGTGCCTGCACTGAGCGGCATCACCATCGCCGCCCCCTGTACGCTAAGTTTTTTCCCTTTTTATAGCATATACTCGCCGTGAACTATTGTGTGTGTGGGGGGGGGGGGGTATAGTGGTGTGGTGTGCCAACACCGCTGTCACTAAATTTAAGGTTGTGATGTAGTGTATTGTAACATGACAAATTATGATTGATGGTTATGTGGTGTGGTGTGTATAATGTGAGCATTCCTGCCATCTAATTGAAAATGACACCACTTATTCACAACTTTAATAATTGAAAATGATACCTCTATCCACTTGTTAATTTATTTGCTAATTGTGGATTTTAAGTTTTAACTATTTATTTGTTGTTCATTACGTTGTAGAATCTCCGGTTCCACTCAACGTGGTGTTGTCGATCTCTCATTCGATCTTTGTGAAGGGAGATCAAACCAACTTCGATATCGATCCTTCTTTTGGGGTGGAAGCTTCTGCTCTTTATCCTGATGTGAAATACACTACAGTTGACGAGTATCTCAATCGTTTCGTGTGACCTCAGTGGCCCGTCGAAGCAACCATAGATAACAACTATATGTGTGTGTGCGCACGCGTTTGTATTGTGGGTGGTTTATGCTTTCTAAAACTCTCTATTTGGTTTGTTATGTTGTCAAACTTTTCAAGAATAATTAGTAAACAAAGAGTAGTGTGCTATTGAGTGTGCCTTCACATTAAAGAAAAATTTGTAGTTCATAATGACCAACCATCCTTAATGTCAATATTCATGTCCCTACATATATTCCATTCACCTTTGGATAGTGATATCCATGAAAATCATTTTGTCATGCCTCCTTAGTCTTGTATTACCTTTCATAACATGTTACAAATCTATTTAATATTATAAATACTACCATAAAATTTTCATTCTTATAAAATATTTATTGACATTTTAATCCTTATAACATTCGATATTTGGAAACTATTTCTATAAAGTGTAAACCTTTGAATGCTATGTACTTTTCTTGACAACTTTTAGTTGAACTTCTAACATAATCATACAATTTGAATGTTTTAAATCTTTTAAGGAAATTAGTTCTCATTGTTTTTAACTTCTTAGTACTTAAACTTTTATTGGTATAGTTTGATACTTAGTTTTTGGAGCAGTTTGGTAAAAGTTTACACATTCGATTGAAATGTTAGAACCTTTTATTAAATAGCCCTATGGTGTATTGAATTTGTTTACTTTATTGGAACGTTGCACCTTTTTTCCGATTATAATTTCATCTCTAACCAATCAAACAGTGTGGACATTTATAAGTGTCACCATCAATACACTACCAAAAATCTTTCTCCTCCATCTTTATGGATTGATAGTTAAGACTTCTTTGCTATGATTTGAGCTACTAACATGACAATTGAAATGTTGCCTCAATAGCAACCGAAGGAAAAACAAAGCGTTATGGTCTACTATTATCGTAATCTCTTCTTCCCACTACACGTGGTCTCGCTCCTCTTCTCTATTCTTTTTCTATCAATTATTTTTATTCTAGTTTGGTTTTCAAAATCACAGAATCACATACCACTGTAATATGTTTCGATTCCAATTTGGCTTTAGATTGGTTTTCAAAATTCTTATAATTTTTAAATTTTAAAAACTAAATTTATAACTAGTTAAAAACCACTAATATAAATAAAAGTTGATTAAAAAGTAACGTGACAAAATTATCAGTACTTTACAAGAAGTGTGGACCCAAATCTACCCACTAACAATTTTCTTTTGCCTATGGTACCTTTCCCACAGTTTTAACTTTTTCCTATCGGTTTTTCTCAGATGCATAATTTCACATTAAGGTGTTGTCACATAAACAATGGTAACTTGTCGTTATAGTCGGTAAAATGAAGAGTTAGAATGTTTTTAGGTAATCATCACCACAATAAGGTAATACATGGTTTAATAACCATTTAGAAAAAGTAGCAGAAGCATTTAATTGAATTTGGTACCCATTTTATGCTTTTTACTTTGCTTTTCAAATTAAACATTTGTAGATTAAAATTTTCTAAGTTTCAACATCTTGGGGTTGCGCTCAAAAATTTCGTGGCCTGACGCACAAAAGCCCCAGGGTCGGTCGAAAACCAGTAATATACATTACATATAATAAAATTTACTGGCTTAGTTGATCCTACACTTTTCACACTAGATCAGTCTATGACTATAAAGTATACTTAACAACAAGAAATTAAGGTTCTTATTTGCAACAAACTTCATGACAGAGAGCAATAGAGACCTAGTATGAAGAGTGCTGATCAACTTGGATAATTTGGAACAGTCCATGGTCTTGTTACCTAGCGGCACATGTGATTAACTTTTATAAATAGAAAAATTGGATTTTAATAATCTAAATTATTGACTATTTGTCAGTATTAATCCTAACTAACCAATAACAGTGTTAACCTCAACTTTTGATTTCGTTAACATTGGCCAAAAGTCAATAGTTTGGATTGTTTAAAATCCATTATTCCTTATATATATGGTGTGTGTTTAAATCAGTTAGTATATAAAAAAATTACTGTAAAAAAAAGATATCTTGAAAACATCAGAATTAGTCATTAGTGTCTCCTCTTGTTCTTTCTAAAATGTTTAAACCGCTAATTGGACCGTATATATCAATCGGGTTTTGGTCAGTCCAGTTTTGATCACTCAGTTTATCGAGTTGGACCAAACCTAAAAGTATATTGGACCAAAGCTAAATCACGAGCTAATTCATTCAAATCATGTTTAAACTCTAAAGTTGATTCATTTTAGGCGGTCATGGATGATTGCATATTTGGATTAGAGGTGCACAAACCGGGTTTAAAACCTAATACGATTGAGTTGAACCCTGGTCCACATTTTCAAAACCGGGTTTGACCGGGTTTTGGGGGGTGCAATTGGATAGAACTCTACCCGATAGGAACCGGGTTGATTGGGGTTGGGAGCGGCTTGGGTTCAAAACCGGGCTGGGTTAAAAAAATTATTTTTTTTTTATAAATTCATTACAAAAATTCTCATTCAAGGTTACTTGTGGAGATCACTAGCAAATTGAGCAACTTTTCATTGAGATGTGCTTAATTTACAAATTCACGTGCTACTTAAGTCTATAAAATCCGTTCAATATCAAAATCCCCTATTTCTAGATATATAAGCTATAAAATCAAATGGTAATTGTTTTAAATTTTAAGACTATAATGGTAATTGTATTAAATAAAAAAAATAAATTGTGTCAGGTTGAACCCTGATTTGATCAGGTCAGGTCACGAACCGGTGGGATGGAACCCGGATTGAAACCCGGTTTTGGTGTGAGAAGGGAAGCTGGTTTGGAACCGGCAGGTTATGTCAGGTTGGAACTAGGTTGGATGGTTACCGGGTTGAACCCAGGTCGGGTCAGGGACCTAGGTTCTTTGTGCCACCCTAAATTTTGGATGTTGGTTCATATTGGGCTGTTAACTCGCGGTGCACGTTATTGGGCTCAAACAATTCTTTAACCCTGATATTCTATGGTTGCATCGAGTGGACTTTTTCCCAATTTAAATGAGTAAGTTATTCGACCCATATAATTCTGTTTTATCGAAGACCTTGTTAGATTCTGTGAAAAAGATGTTCATGGGATTATCTTCAAGTGTATCCAACTATTAAGATGTAATTTATCTGGTTTTATAGATAGCATGATCCAATCTATCTATATATAAACATGATCCGTTTAAATTTATCATGTTATTAAAATATCTGATAAAAGGTGTGGGTTTTTTTAGGACTCTACTATTCATAGCTTATTGTATCTTATTTGTTTAACAAACCGAAATTGTATATACAAACATTAGGTTATAACCTCGTGTGTTACACGGGTTAAATAAAAAATTATTAAAAAAATAAAAAGCTAGAAAATATAAAACATTATTTTGATATAAGATATAACTAAAATTATGTGTGAGTAATTACTTTAGTTAATAAAATATTTTTATTATTTATTAAAAACTTTAATTTTCAAAAAAAAGTGTTTTTTAACTCTCGTTTTAGAAATATGTTAAGAGACATTTTGTTCTAAGAATATTGTTTTGAAAAATGTTATTTTTAATAAAAATCTCATTATTTCAAAACAATGGGTTTTAGTTATTTTTGTTTTATAAATATTTTTTCTTATTTGATAAAATTTTTCTTTGACAAAATATCATTTTTATAAATATTTTATTGTTTAAAAACTCCGGGATTTAATTATTTTTTAATTGTTTTAGTAACACATTTTCATATAAAACATTTATTTAAGAAAAGATCGGTTTTAGAATATTTCATATGTGTAGAAAGATACGTTGTTAGAAATATTCATAGTTTCTAAAAATCTTTTTTTTCAAAAAAGTGTATTTTTTAATCAAAAAGTTTAGTTTTATAATTAATGAAAATATGTTTTATAAAAGATATTGATTTTAGAACATTTTAAAATGTTTAAAATAAGAGAGAGAGAAAGAGGGAGAGAGAGGAGATAGATAGATAAATAGAGAGAGCTTAACAATTAGTTATTTTAACTTTTAAAAATTGATAATGATTTGGGCGACAAAATAATGGTAGAGTTAATGTCATGGTGACATAGTCCACCCAATATAATCATTTATTAGTATAGATTAGGTTAGTAACTCGTGTATTACACGAGTTGGAAATAAAAATATATATAATTCAAAAACGTAAACAAAAATATTTAAACTTCATTGTTTCTTAATTCAAATCCATAATGTAGAAATAAGGATTTGTGATATGGTTATCATAGGGTTAAGTGGGTTAAATAAGATAGATGATATGTTTGATGGAAAGTTTGTTAAAAGAAGTTTAGGCGGGAAAAATTTTGTGAGTTGAAATCTAGTGATTACATGTGACATCACATGTTTATTACAAGTAAAATTTACAAATAATTTGATTTCATATTAAGCCACGTGTTTCATTTTATCACTATAATTGAACGGTATTAGTTCAGTTTCAGTTCAGTCGTAATTAAGTTAAGTGGTGCACAGATCTAATTTTTTAAATTTGATAATATATAGTTTTGGGATGTAACATGTTTTAGAAATTAATTATTATTTTTATATAACTTCCGTTATTTGAAATTCAAATTACGGATGTAACATGTTTCAGAAATAAATTATTAACTTTATATTTTTAATTGTCTTTATATAACTTCAGATATTCAGATATTAAAAATCAAATCGATTACTAATGATAATGCACATGATCCAGTTCAGTTCAGCTATATCTTTTAAGCCGTCTTTTCATTTGAACTGTTGAACGAGACCATTTAGATTTCAACTTATTTTAAATTATATAATTTATTTTTGGTTAAAAGGTTACCACCAAGGTGATTCTTATTAGTCTGTAAAAGTCAAACATTCAACAAGATCATCTACGAGGACAGATCTACATAGGCTGGGTTTGTGTCACAATACACCAATAAAATAAATTACGTGTATATAATATCTGATACCCGTAACATAGATTTTTCTTCGAGAAGTAATACTAGTAAACAAATCATGGATCGGCCCCTATGGAACACCAAATCATGCACCTGATCAAATTCTGATATTCTCGTTCAACCATTGAAGCAAGTGACAGAGACTTCGATCATTTCCCATCCGGAATAAAATCAACAAAGCAAATTGCCGGAGGATATAGCACAATGTTTAAATTCTTATATGAAAACAAACCAAAATAAATGTGTAATGAAGTAGGAGTACTACACAGTCATCGTCATGTTTGTACATCAATCGATTCTATCACATTATAATCTACACTTGTTACCGTTTTCAAATGTTTCAAACTTCCTGAATTCGTTATCCTCTTTTTGTTTCTTCAATACCATCGTTTCAAGCCCAAATGATTAAGGACAACCCGTTTCCCCCTCTCCCACTTCATTCTGCACGCGACCCGCTGCTACTCCCAGCTGAAGCTTTCTTGCCACCATATTTCTGTTGCACAATAAGTTAGATATAATTATAAAGAAATCTTGTGCAAGGGTCGAAAGATAATAACCAACAGTTGTCGCTAGATGTGGCAAAATGGTTTAGTTGGGTGGGTAGATCCGTCAGCACTTGTTTGTCTTTTCTTTTTTGACTTCTATACATGACCTTAGTAATCAAAATATCATTAAAATAGAATATAATTTGTTTCAATCAGACGATACAACTTTTCAACCCGCCCGCCCCATATGCCTGTCAGTTCCATTTTCAGCCAAGAGCAGAAACCCATTGGAGTTGAGACATGGGCCGAGCCAACTTACCTCATGTAATTGAGTTATACTCGCCATGTTTAGTTGTTAGTGTAGAGGCCACATGGCTAGAGGCTGCTTTATTTTTTTGGAAGTTCTAAAAGCCAAAAAAAGGAAATGATAGAAGTTCCACAATTACCTGCTTTCCAATATTGAACGGGACATATTTGTATTTGATCATGTGCATGATCTGGCGTTTCATTGTGAGGGTAAATAGCACAAACCAGTAGCAAAGTAGTATTGGCCAAAAGACGGGGACATCAAACATGGAGAAAAAAGTCATCAAGAATGATATGATGAAAGCCTTTGTAATGGCGTACCTGGAAGCATAACAGCCAAATACGAAGGTAATAATAAATCATATAAAGAAATTTATAAATTCATAAATATAATAATGATAACAAAGTAATGTTCCAAAACCATTCCTTATTCATTAAAGTATCCAATTTACCCCTTGGAAGAGATCAAGAGAGTTAAATCTACATAATGTAAAAATCCCTATATGCAGAGAGCAAGGAACAAGAATGTACAAAAAAAGTTGAAAGTTCATGTTAAAAGCAAATATTTAACCGGGTATCTTTTGGCTGCTAAGTTATTTTTTGCATGCATGCAAACTGACAAAAAATGATGTGTGAATGCAGGATGCATAAGGGTTAAATTACATAAATCAGATTCTTAACCATAGCAGCAATACCAACACTAGAATAATAAGCAGGCAGTATGCCTTCAGATGAACAGGAAACCACAGAATAAATCGAATAGGCGATATAAGTATAGGACAGTTGATGGTTCCTAACTAGACAGAATTTTTAAAAGTAAGACGTTACTATACAATCTATGGGATACAGTGATCAGCTTGCTTCTCATGGTTCTATGTGAAGAATGATGTATAAAAATGAGCTAGCCCAACAGCTGAAATTTTGTTGAAGCCAGTAAATTGATGGCATGCACCACGAGAGTGGAATTAATAAGTCCATGGAATTTCTACTTGCTAAAGTGCATCCTAAAACACATTAAAATGTGTAACACCCCAAAATGTAACCAGTTACCCTAGTCTTGTTTTTATGATAACAGTCACAGGATATACAGTTTAAGGATTCTAAGACAACTTGATGCAACTAATTGGATTTAGAAACAAAAAAAAAACTTGTTCCCAGCACACACCTATTATACCAGTAGTTCAACAATAAAAACTTTTTAACCAATTTTGGTGCAAGTATATGTAGGAATGTTATTTCCACATTCCAACCCTTCGAATATTATGCAGGGGACTTATATGACATCTTCAAAAATCAAAAATCTAGAAATCAACGACATATACTTCAGTTAATTTGCAACCCAGAGTAATAAACAGTCAAATACAGAGTTTGAATAATATTAACTCATGCCGATAAGAATCAACTACCACAAAATATATAAAATGATAAGGCATTAAGGCGTGGAGAAACTATTACCAGAACTTGAACTCAGGCAGCCGTCGTATGAAAGGCTTGAACTCATCTGAGCCTTTGTGGGTAGCAGAGGACCATCTGAAGGTTCCAGTTCCGGGTCAACCAGTGGTGATAGAAACCCAATCAACAAGTTCAGTATGTAGATTCCTAGACCATAGGTGATAATGTAGAACCCTTGCACATAATAAACCCTCAGCGCATAGAGAACCAGTAAACCCGCAGTGGCAGTCCATCTATAAACTGCATGTGGAGTAGTTTTATCCAAGTAAAACTGAAAAAGCTTTGAAAACTGCCTCCATTGATCCAAAGTAGCTGCTGAGGCACCACTACCACCTCCAGATCCCTCCATGAAAATTAAGCCTCAGAACCCTACAGATCCCAAATACAATACCAATCCAAGAAATCAAACAAAATAATAATAGATATCTACACCTCTACAAGCCAAAACATGTCCAATTCATTTAAGAAAGTATTCTTATATTCACCAACTCAGTTCATAACATGAGGCTACATGTAGATTTCGGACATCATACCCAATCTCGTTGCTGATTTTACCTTCTTAAAGTAATTTCCTAAGCTTAACTCTAGTTGCATCCTAAAGCTACTTTAAAATGTAACAATAAGTCATCAGAAACCAACACTTAATGATGTTAAAATGCAGTTGACCTATCTCCGTGCATCTATAGAGCAAAAACGACGAATATTAAGCAGTTCTATTCATAAACAATCCTTTGCTAGCGTAAAATTCAAATCTCTTCAACAAATTTCTTAAACGACAATGCAACTAAACCAAATCAACTATCAACCGGACATGCTCTAGCTTCAGATAACCTATTCCGATCATCAACAACAAAATCCAACTAACAATAATAATAATAATAATAATAATAATAATAATAATAATAATAATCTGAAAATCAAAAACACAAATTCTTGTAATCATCGTCTAATCAGCAGATCTGTAGTACTTCATCGATGTTTAGAATTCATACCTTCATTCACATACAGCTATCATAAATTGAGGCGAAAACAGTAGGGTTTAGAGACGAAAGAGTTGAATACAGCAAGTTGTTGAAACTACAATCGGAATATTGATGACGGAGAAGGATAAGTTACCTCCGGCGACGGTGAAAGAGTGGTCGGTGGTTGAGAAAATGGGATCTGTGTGTGAGGTGAGGTGATTTTGCCTAGAGAATACGGAATCGCCGATTTATCGCAATATAAAATTATAAGTCGTATCGTCCGGGCGGTGACGTCGTCAAACTCAACACGAATATGCTTTAAGAAGCTTAATGACTTTTGTTTTTTAACAAACAATATTTTGCAAACATCTTAGGATGGAAGGGACGTATGCTATGAGTCGGTGTCGCCCCTTTTCGCATCGCATGACGTGTGTTTTCGGCACCCACTCGTCGTGCCTTCCCTTCAACAAATTGACCCATCAACGGTAGTTTCACGTGACATGGTGTGACAATACTGTCGCTATCAAACTTGAGTGTGTGATTTAGTATGAGTATATAAGATCTTGTTGATGGATTTATAGTATAGTGTGGTGGGTGTGACATGAGTGCTTGATGGATTGTTGTATTATATGTAAAGGCATAAAGCTATTAGGTTTAAGGTATTTGGATGAAGCTTTGTGTTAAGTTACGAGCTAAATGTTTGAAATTGTATCTGTTTAATTTGTGTTGTGTTTTGATGGTCGAAATTGGAATCATTCTCTTGATGATGGACTGTATCAAAAAACAAAACGAAATGGTTCTCTTGAGCGACCTAGGATGTCGCGTTAGGTTCAATAGACGACCCAATGACAAGTGGTATCATATTTAAGCCTTAACACAGTTGGCAAATGCTCACGACAACGAGTCAAGCCATTGAGCGAAGATGTGAAGACGGGTCGTGAGCCTTGCTCGGGTTCTAGCATGAAATGTTTGTCGAGCATCCTTCAAACCAAATTAAAACCTTTATTCTTGGATGTTGTCACGAACGAGTAGTGATGCATAAGGATGGTTTTGATGGTGAGAAACATGTAAAACTTTTGAAGATCACGTCTACTTAATTCATGTAGAACCATTTGGGTTTATCAAAAGTACTCTAGTGCCTCAACAATTAAGTAAATGTGTATACGAAAGTGCTTGCACATCCCGCATCCCACTTGTTAGGAGCTGGGGAACTCCAATGATGAGATTATGACAAGGCGTAACCAATGACTTATCAATTAGCAGACACATAATCTATGGACCATATGGGCCTTCATAGATGACCCCATGACACTGTAATTGTTTTTCTATAAACAAACTAAAAAGTTTATGTCACAGGTGGTTTTGTAATAAACTATTTCCATAAGTTTAGAGAAAAAAAAAACTATCTATAACAAAAATAAATAAAAAGGGCAAATTTTATTAAAATATGATATGATAACTAAAATTTTATTTCGTCTCACTTAAATAGGATCCGGCCACAACCTAAATTCATGAGTTCAGTGGTTTGTATTTATTCTTTTAGTATTGCTAGTCATAAACTCATATACTTCATACTTTAAACTACACCAACTCTTAATCTATTTATATCAGTATTTAAACCGTAGACATCTGTAAGGAGTTTTAATCTTACCACTGGGCTAATGAGTTTGTATTAATCATCCTCACAAGACATGAAATCAAAGCTAGTAGTCAAAACAGGGTTGAAACATTGATGTGTTTATCCAACTGGCTCTTACAACATCAACTCGACTTCATAACATATATACGGGGATCAGAAGAAAAGAAGCAGCTTATTAGGATAGTTTAGCAGTTGTGGTGTTTTTGAATTAAATCCTCGATGCTCTATCAAAAACAATGAACTCGGGTCATAGTCATTGCATATCTCATACACTTATTTACTCAAAATTCTGAATCGTATCAAATGCTAAGCAACTTGTTACCAGAATTCAAACCATTATCTTCTTCAAACAATATTTAGATTTTAGACTGAACTATCGAATCAAGTGCCAAATGAAAAATAAGTAGATTGAAACTTATGTGATATCACTTACAGGTCACAACATCAAGATTTTTACCCAAGTAATAGTTAATGTCTCCATCCAACGTATTTATTATAGTTTTTATAAGAAACCCCTCTTTAATTAAGAAATAATATTTATTTAGTTTTAGAAAGTATTTATATAGTTGATTTTTTCATGTATTTTTTTAGAAGGACCAGTTATCTTATATTAAAAAACTATACATCCGGTCATTTTAATATATTAAATTTGATCCACGTGGAAGATGTAGTTGACTTAGTTGTTCCAGACATTAAGCAAGTGTGGAAACCTTATGTGCGATTTTCTTCTTACACAACGAAGTTTCAAAACTATTCAAATCACTTCAAATGTACCGTATGCTGTTACAATTATCAAATGGATGTATATGATTTACAGTTATTTAAACATAAAGTATAAGAACTTTGTGTTTAAGATTGTGTGACATGCAGGTGACTAGAAGTAGTGCAAGTGTTTAAATTGGTTACACAACCCTTCAAGGTAGGGTACTATCTTACCTTGAACTCTTAAATGCAATGTGTTATCTTTTCTTCGATGCAGATTGCACAAGATTAGATTAATGTTAATTTCATTGTAATTGTTGCTCATTATATATTAGGCTAATTAGCAATTTTCTTGCGAATAATGGTTTGTACTTTAGCTTAATGGGTTGTACTTACTTTTGGTTTTTTTATCTTTAATTTTTACTTTTAATTCCGGTACTTTTACATATTCTACAATTTAACCTTATAACTTTTTACTTTCAACTGTGATCTCTTATACTTTTCATCTTATATATTATTGTTACGTTTCGGTCTAAATATTACGAGTTAACACGTCGCAACGCGCGCATGTGGTCATATTTTCACCCCTATTTTTTCGGTTTAACGGCCCCGTCACAATGCGTGGTCGTAGATCGACTAAGTTATTGCTTTAATATATTACGTTTCATATGCGTGGTTCATTGTTTTACTTCTACTTTCCGTAGGTTATTTTTTTTAGTTTTTATTTATTTTTTAATACGATTATTCCGGTGTTGGTGGTCGCTGACGGTGGTGTGACGTTGTGATACTTGACACGGTTTTACGCCACTGCTGCAACGCGGATGCTTAATACTGGTTATGATACAAAGGGACTTAGAGATGCTCAAAGAAGCACTATTAAACAGGTGGAATTTAGTTTGTCATTTGTACATATTCAATAATATCATCTTAAACCAACAAAAATCACACCGATCAGTCTCCTATGACGATGCAAAGTCAATCATGTATCAACCATCAAAGACGTATCAATAATTCTGCTATGATTTTCTCTTCCTATAATATCCAAAACTTAGAACACCTTACAATCACTTCTTGCCGCGAGAAAAACACATAACACACATACCAAAAGTAATATCTACATTTCTAGTATTCCCTTTTAAATATCAAATAAAAAATTGAAAAAAGACAATAGAGTAAATAACGTTTAAAAGCGTTATAGTAAAATCTGCAAATACTCATTTGCATATGTGATTATTACCAACTTTCATGACATTTGGTATCACTACAATATTTAGAATATTAAGAGCGGACTTTAAAGCAACTAATAAGGATTATCCGCTGAAACTCGTTAAACCATCCGATCAAACTTTGCTCTCTGCCCAAGTTCTTCTTTGAAGTTGTCATACTCACTTAATTACATGTAGTTAAAAGACCACTTGCTTGTTAATTAAACTATTAATTTCTATCACTTTGTTCAATGTTTTCCCATGATTCTAGTAGCCACATAGAGTTAATGCATATTTATTTCTTATAAATTGCACTTGCATTTCAAAGAGCATAGAATATAAAATTTTGCAACAAGTAACTCCTTTGGTTTGTTTATGTTTTACATTTTAACCGGAGATCACCAATCTCGAACGCAGTATGGTGCTTTCATTCCATGTCTCGCTACGCCTCCTCACCATGAACCATCTCTATGGAGTATACTTGAAGAATTAAAGTTTCTCCGCTCTCATTCTTCCAAAACCATGAAGTACTCCTCACTCGCATGAACCAAAAGTCGGGTCATTGGCAAACTTGGTCACTGTTGTTTCTAAGCTCCAAGAAACCTCCTACCCGGCCTGCCTCTTCCGGTTCTACCGCGTTGCCTCAACAACAACCACACATCCCGTCGCCTCAAAACCCACGATCCCCTACCCACACCAGTCCCGAACCGTCCAAAATGACCCTTAATCCAAGCCTCTCGGTTGGATATTCCAAGCTAAGAATTATTTCATCTTTTACCAAGTTCTGGTGAACCAATGCCTTAGTCTACCCGTCTTCTAATTCACAAAGGATACCTTAAGTTGGTATAAGTGCATAGCAAAAACAACAAGTTGTTGGGGACATATACCCGGATTTCAAACGGGCTTTGGAGCTCCATTTCGGGTCCATCCATATACGAAAATCATTAGGCTGCCTTATTCAAGCTTAAGCAAACTACCACTGTTAGGATATTAATAATAAAAAAAATTATGTAATTTACGAGTCAGATAAGAAAGTAAAAAATAAAGGCCAAGCAACCAAAAGTCAAACTGCGGTAACCTTAGAGCATTCACAGTGGATTTCTCGTATTTATCCATATAATTATACTAAAAATCATTATTTTTTCTATCTTCTTTTCAATTAAATAATATTTTTACACCCTTATCATTACTTTTTTCTTTTTCCTCTACTCACAACCACTTAAAAAATATTAAAAAAATTATAGGGATTGACAGTAATTCCTTAAATATACCGATGAACAGTAACATTTTCTATCTCCTTCACTCACAACCACTCAAAACCATTCCATATAATATAAGAAACACACTCACATATTTTTAGGGATTCCACTATGAATGCTCTTCGTCGTGAACTCCAAGTCGTTTGTGTTGTTAAGTTCCCGCCAATTAACTATCAATTCTCTCGGTATAATTAATACCACATATGTACTCCAATTCTATGGGAATATAGTGTGTGTGAGCGCGCATGCACTTGGTGTGAATTATCTCCCTCCTAGTGTGAAGTTCACGGGGTCTCTGCAAAACCCGAACCCCTATGATCATGATCATGATAAATATGATGTTTTGTTAATCGATCCTGGGTAACTACTACTTCCTAATGTGGGGAACGTCGTCTACGGTTGTGGATTGTGAGGGCGCAACTCGTTTTAAAAGGGTGGAGATTGATACAGACTATTTGTCGTAACCCGTAAAACCACCTGGTCAAACTTCACTCCCCGCCCATGTTTTTCTTTGAAGTAGTGATCATACCCACTTGCATGTAGTTAGGAGACACACTGTATTGTTAGTTAGATTATTCTTTCATTTTGTTCAATGTTTTTCTATGACTCCAATAGCAACATAGAGTTCATATGCATTTTATCCACTATAAATTATACTTGCTTCTAAAAAAGAATTAAATAGAAAAAAATTTAGCAAGTAGTCCCTTTAGTTTGTTTCCGTGTTTTACGTTATTCGAACCCAAGTTGGATGTACAGCTGAAGCGCATTGTACCACACCACCACCACTTGAATAGAGGTCTTCTTTGTTATTTCATCTTCTAAAAATAAATATGTAATACATGGAGTTTAAAAAATAAAAAAATAAAGAAAAATTGTTTTAAAGACATTAAGAATTCTACGTGGTAAAAAAGAATGTTTACCGACCTTACTAAATGAGATATAACAAATTCCTTTAATTTTTGGTTCTGTAATAATTATTTACTTTACATAATAGAAACATTGAGAAACTATCCATTGGAATTTTGTTTTCTAGTAGCCTAATAGGATTTTTAAATATCTAAAATATTACTTATTAAAAATAATAATTCGAACTGCTCATTTGATTGAATACATTCATACCTTTTATTTTAGGTAGATAGAGGACGATCTCAATAGCATAATCATTAATTATTATTTAATAATGATTAGTATGATTATACTTGACAACTTAAATGAAAATTAAAAATATTATTAATCAAAGGGTTTTTCTAAATGCACCCTAGTGTATTTTCTAACTAGGTTAGAACTCATTATTACCTGGATGGAATAAATAAAACATGTTAAAATTCATTAGTTTTATAAATATTTTATTTCTAGATGTTATTAATCATTTGTGAAATAAAAATATAATAAATATCTAAAAATTATAACAAATAATGGAATCGGATATTATTACTCTATAGCTAAAGATAAATATGTTTGAAATCATATAATTTAGTATGTATTAATAAATTATTAAAATAAAAATATTTATATTTTAGATGTTTGATACTTTAGTTTACTTATTTAAAATATATTATCATTTAATATGACAGAGACAAGAAATACAAATATAAATATGTTTGTGTTAACATATTTTAGTAAAAAAAAAAAGTCAAATTGATTGCTTTTATAATTTATGTATTTATAATGAGAGAGAGGTGGAAAAATAATTTTTTTGATATGCTATAATGATGATACATGTTTTTTGATATGCTAGAATGATGACACGTGTTTTTAAAAACTTTTTTTTATTATATGCTATAAATTATATATTATAGATTATACATATAGATAGATTATAGATTACTAGTCTAATATATTAAATTTGTTAATTATTAGACTTAATTACACGGATGGTCCCTGTGATAAGCCCTGATTTCACTTTTGGTTTCTAACTCTTTGAAATTACAAGGTTGGTCCAATACTTTGCATAAACGTAACACATTTGATCCTTGAGTTAGATAGGCGTTAAGTTTATCCGTTAAGTGGGTGTGTATTGACATAAGTACCCTTGGAATTGGAAAATTAAATACGCATTTTATTAACACATTATCTAATAAAGAAACAAAAAACATTAGTGGCCACTCAAACACAATCACCCATCACCCCCACCCTACCGTCACCGACTCCTAGTTACCACCACCATCGCAATCGCCGGAGAAAAACCCCCTACCCTCCCAATCTTCTTCGTCTTCTGGAGTTACCGTTTCTTTAATGGTTACCGAGACTTGTGCAGCGGCTGCTACTATTGAGTCGCCATTATGAAGTTGTTGGAGTACATGGAGTACATTGGGTTGACCCCCTTTCTTAACAGAAGGACCATGATCATCTGTGCTACGATGATCCCATTACTGGTAGGACCCCTGGGTGGTTGTGGTGGAGGTGGTGGCTGTTTAATAGGGATAGTGGCTGTGAACTGTGATGGAGATGATAGTAGTTGTGTGACCGAGATGGTGATTGTGGGAGGGTGGTCTCTTCGGTGAAGTGATTTCTTGACGGTTGCGGTGGATTTGGTGGTGGCGGAGTAATACACCGAAGGTCTTGACGGTGGCAATGGATTTGGGTTGTGGGTATTACGACATGGAGGAGGAGGGGTGGGGATGGGTAGGGTGAGATCCATCAATATTAACTAAAGTTTTTTTTAATGAAGGGTAAGTTGGTAATTTCACAACCATTAACTGTAAAATTTAACGCTCATCCAACTCAGGGACCAAATGGTTAACGTTCGTGTAAAGTATTGGACCAACCTTATAATTTCAAAAGAGTTAGGGACCAAAAATGAAATCAGAGCTTACCACAGAAACCACATGTAATTAAGTATAATTATTATTGTTATTCTCTACATCATTCACGTTATGGTCGACAAATACTAATTTTAAGAAAATTAAGTACATAAACAAGCTATTTAATGCAAATATACAGAATATGGAGAGTTCAAAACAATTACAAACATTTATTATTTTTTTTAAAACGGTAAATGTGTGCCCCTGATTCGAAGAATAGTGTTATCTTAATCGGGTCTAACTATCCGTGTTCCAGCCAAGATCGCACCCCCAACCCCCTCAGGAGGAAATCATTGCCGGGAAAACCCCCTGGTTCAACTCTGAACATATTACTCAGAGTAAGACTTAACCCATGATCTCCCGTTTACAAACATTTAATTAACTTAAATTATGCAATGTAGTTGGTGAATTATAAAGTAAAAATTTATAGATTGAAGGTCTATTCTTCTATTTCATACGCTAAACATCAACGGCTCCATTAATTTGTAATTGGCTTTAATTTAACAAACAGGAAATTGTTGGAAAAGTTATGTTTTTTTTTTTTTTTATGAATTAACATTCTGTTGATAAAAGAAAATCCATTAATATTTAATGTCTTATCATCGAAGAAGATGCAAAAAAAGAAACTTCATTTGAAATCCTAGTTAACTTAAATTAAGTTCTAGTTCATTTGTTTGTTTCAAAGTTCATTTCTGTGAATTTAAATTGTTTACATGATATCTGTTGTAATTGTTTCGTCTACCGAGCTCGAGGTGACTACGTCAATATTTTACACTAATGAGGTATAATTTTACACTGATGGCGGTGTTGTCTTTGAAACCGAAAGGGATGCCGATGGTGCCCTCGAGTACCCTTAGCTTATAATTAAATTTATGTAATATATATATATTTATATGAAAGTTAATTTATTTGTTATTATTATGTTTTTATTAAAGAATGTTTGCATTGAATGAAACTTGGTAGTAAATTATAGATAACTGATTGCATTTAATATGAGTGAATATAATTGATAAGTTATATAGCTAATTGCATTTATTACAACTATTCCTGGGCTAAATATGTAGATTAGGGTGCAATAAACAACACCTTAATCAAATTGTTAGTAATGAATATTATCATTAAGTTCAATATCTTTTGACTTAGTGATTCAAGAGGGATGTGAGAGATTTTTTTTTCTTTTTAAGGTTTAAGATCCAAACTTTAACATTATTGAATTATTAATAACTTGATGTTATAACTTTTAACCACTAACTTGCCGTTAAAATAAATATAATCTTTTAACGAGGCAAAACTTAAAATTCAATTTTCTTTTTTTAATATTTTTATTAAATTTGTCATCCAACATTCTTTTTCTGAATAATAAATTAAACACTTGTCACTAATTAAACTTCTTTAATCCATTGGCACGAAGAGTAAATAAGGAGACGTGGGCAATTGGTTGCCAAATTTCAAATGAGTGGTAAAGAAATACTAGCGTGTCTGTTTCTCATTGGCTACACTCTTTTGCTCTCGGCTAAAGCTCTAGCCACCAACCAAGCCATTTAACCCTTACATATATATAACTAATGAAATTATGTCATGTGTGTATGATCCTAAATTCAATCGATGAATATTAAACCTAGTGATACTCAAATAATCCATAAAAAGGTAGTGAAGAGTAAAAGTTCGAATTCCTTCCCAAGTCAACTGGCGAGTATAATCCCTTCCGGTTTAAAGGAGGGGACTATTTTGCAGTTATCACACTTGTCATGAAAATCAATATGAATATATTATACTCACTAATCAAAGTTAAGGATAAAAATCTATCTATACTAATAAAAGAAGGTTTTGTAAGCCACTTGTCATAATTCTGGAGCTATTAAATTTTATTTTCTCGCTTCTCTCTCCTATTAAATATCTCATTAATTACAAATAATATTATTCAATTCTTTTTATATTAAAATATTTTTTTTAAACTAAAAAAATGAGATATTTCTATAAATGTAATTGTGTAAAGAAATAATTTTTTTTATAAAATGAGAACGTTTTTCAAAAAAAATATTAAACTTTTAAAAAACACAATATACTTTAAAAACGGTGGCTTTTAAAAAATAAAATTCTTATGAAACTAAAATAAATAAATTTCAAAGTTATAATAAAAAAATTATTTAAAATGACACTTTTTTAAAAAACAATTTGTTTTGAAACAAGTTGTTTAAAAACCAACTTTTTTGAAAAAAAAATAAACAAAAGTTTAAAAAATGATATCGTCATTTTATCACTAGTACGTAATGTCTATCATATATTATATCAAAGGATCGTTTATAATTCATAATTTTATTAATAACTATTTAATATTTTATTTATTTAACCTGTATAATACACGGGGTACTAACCTAGTCATAATATATGTGCAGTGTGCTTTTGTATCGAGGCTCATCACCCTTATAAAAATAGATAGAGAAACCCTAATCTAGATACTATAAATAAGCTAGGATAAGCTAATATCCATTTTTTACATTTTTTTTTTGTATTTCATCTGCTTCATTTTCCTTTAATATAAATACTTGTTAAGTTGTTATTTTTTTATGATGGTCACATAAAAAAACTCTTCCATCCTAACAGTGATTGGTTTGCAAGACTAGTTTAATTTTCAGCGAGGCTAGCATTCGATCACATCCCTGTTGATTGTTTAAGGAAGATCCATGAAGTAAGATCCCTAGTTAATACTTGGAGTGAAACTCACTTCAATGGGTAGCATCATAAGACAATTATTTTTCTTTTTAACTATATTTTACTTAAAACATAATATTATCAAAACTATAGTTCACCCAAAGTATGCTTATCATTTGCCTATGTCAAATAGGATATGAAAAGTTGTCGTTTGGTAAATTTTTATTTACAAATAGAAATAAGAGTAAATTACAAATTGCATCCTTTATTAATACATGAAATTACACCGTGTGTCCTTTATTTTTAATAATTACACTGTATGTCCTTTTCTAATAAAAATTACACACATATTATCCTTTACACTAACCTCTATCCAGATTCACAGTTAAGTCAGACATGTGCCCATCACATAAGAGACATTTATGTAATTTGACAATTTGTAATTAATAAAGCATTGAGTAATTAAAAATTTAATAAATCATCTAGCTCTTATGCCCTCTTCTTTTGAGAACGAGTTGTAAAGAACAAACCTTAAATCCCAAACTAAAAAAGTAGAATGAAGTAGAGAAGTCCAGATGACTAGACAGGAAGCTAGAAGCAAGAACGACACTCCGACGATAGGATGGATTTTACAGTAAAGTGACAACAACAACTGCAATTATCAATGCTAATTTGCGCCATCACTGAATCCAACGTCTTACTCATCCCTCAGATTCAAGAATTAAAGCACAACTCAACATTACTAAATCCATCGTTTTCTTTTTCCCCCATCGGATTAAATCTAATCGAAGCACAATTTGATATCACTATCATTTAAAATTTATAGACTACATAAGCAAATTAGTGCAACATAAGCAATTACCTAGATTTGTAGTTGCTAATGTAGTTGCTTTGTTTCGTTGAGTTGTCTAATGCAATTGTCATCTCATACAATGTAAAGGAAAATGGTTCAAATTATGATTGGTGTATTAAAGATGGTTTGCATATCCGAAAATTTAGATATCTATAATTCGGATATCCGTATGTCGGATATCCGAAAATTCGGATATTGAATTTGAAAATTTTTGAATATCCTGACATGAAGGCGACGGGAATGAAGCGACGTATAAATATTTTAAACTCATTGTAGGCATGTAAAATACATAAATGCCTCTTATGTGAGTGTCACATGTCTGACTTAACTGTGAATTTGAATGGAAATTAGTCTAAAGGACAATAGATGTGCAAATTGTTTTATAAAAGGACATTTCATGTAATACTAGTGGGAATGTCTGAGCGTGTTGTGGCACGGCTGTTGCGTGATTTTTTGGGAATTCGATTTTAGTTAGTAGCGACTCGGTGCGTTATGAAATAATTAAAAAATCAAAATACAATTATTGAGAAAATTGAATGAAAGAAAAAAATACGTATAGTACAAAAGTCATCAAGACAACTATATTATCCCAAAAGATTAGTGAAAGCATGGGGTGGTATTTTGTCGTAAATCACTTATTACCTAGATTTAGGGGGGTTTTGTTTTATGAATGTAGGTTAAAGTTTTATTATCATCGGAGGCAGCTTTCGGTGGTGATTGGCATAGAGCGGAGAAAGTTGATTGAGAATTATGATCACAAATTACCATGTTGATTGTTACTGAGTTGTTAACAACCGGCAAGAGAAAGGGAAGAGGGAGTAGTGCTCAATCGCAATGAATAAACGACATTGAAAGTAAATGATGGTTTGGTTGGCTACGTGTATATGCTTTCGCATTTGTATTATAAGATCATATGTTTTATCTTTATTATAAGGGCATAAATAAAATAAAATAGTTAATTTTTGAATTTAAGCATAACTATTCATGTCTTAATTCATATGTAAAATTATCATTCTATCCTCCTTTTACTTTTATTATAAAAGATATAGTAAATAATAAAATTATTAAACTCATAATATGCCCTAGAAAATATTAGTATTATACTTATTATAAATATGAAGATATATATAAGTTAATACTTAAATATTTATATAAAGCAATACTTAATTTAAATGGTATTTAGTTATAGAAAAATAATAGTAGATATAAATTTAAATGTTAGTTTATAGATCTTAAATAAATAATGTTTATTGAAGTGAATTAAATAATATCATATTATTAAATAATGTATTAATAATTTTATTAAATACATGAAAGATACAAGGTAAAAATGTCAAGTTATATAAATTTTAATGGAAATTTACCATATTACCTAAAAAGTTTTAAAATCTTAATCATTTCTTATTCTATCATTCTTAAATGCCTTGCACTCCTTTGTACATGTTAATTCAAAACTTGTATGCTTAGCAAATTACATCTCTATCCGAAGAGATGTATTATATGTAGTATAAATATAAGTATTTAAATAAAATAATACTTAATTTAAATAGTATTTAGTTATAAAAATATGATTAGTAACTATAAATTTGAATGCCAATTTATATTATTATAAATAAAATAAATTTTAATGAAGTGTATTAAATAATATCACATATTAAATAATATTAATAATATGTATTAAATAATACAATAATTAGAAGAAGAAGTTAATTAAATGGGGGTAAAAGTAGAATTATTACATAAATCACTTGTACTTTATGCTTAAAATTTGTATAGGTGTCTTACACTTTGAATGAATTCATCATCTTATTCTTCTAAGATGGATTATATAGTAGTATAGATAAAATAAAATTTAATGAAGTGAATTAAATAATATCATTATTAATAATATATTAATAATATATATTAAATAATACAATAGTTAGAAGGAGTTAATTAAATAGGGGCAAGTGAAATTATTACATAAATCACTTATACTTTATACTTAAAATGTTGTATAAGTGTCTTACATTTTGAGTGAAATTATCATTTTATCATTCTAAGATGTATATATGGTAATATAGATATAGATATATAGTAGTATAGGATAGATATATAGTAGTATAGATATAAGGATTTAAATAAAGTATACTTAATTAAATAGTATTTAGTTATAAAAATATGATTAGTAACTATAAATTTAAATGTCAATTTATTATTATAAATAAAATAAAATTTAATGAAGTGAATTAAATAATATCTTATTATATATAATGTATTAATAATGTGTATTAAATAATACAATAATTAGAATAAGCTAATTAAATGGGGGCAAAAGTAAAGTTATTGCATAAAACATTTATACTCTATGTTTAAAATATTGTACAGGTGTTGTACACTTTGAATGAAATTACCATCTTATCCTTCTAAGATGTATATATGTAGTATAGATATACAGTAGTATAGATATAAGTATTTAAATAAATAATACTTAATTTAAATAGTATTTTGTTATAAAAAATGATTAGTAACTATAAATTTAAATGTTAATTTATATTATTATAAATAA